>QZCP01000249.1:0-22859 GCA_003956705.1 Brevipalpus yothersi | reverse complement strand
CTCTCTCTCTCTCTCTCTCTCTCTCTCTCTCTCTCTCTCTTGAGTATAGTGGGTCCAGCTCTTTTCATTCTTGATTAGGATCCAAAAATTTTCATGAAACACAAGTGATTCTCAATGTGGAGACAACAAAGGAGCTAGAGAAGATGAAATCAGATGAAAGCCCCTCTGTGATCTCTCTCTCTCTATTGATGAGTGCATAGTCCTCTTGAAAAATTTTGGAAGTTTTACAATCTTCTTTCCCTACTTGTTCACAGTTCTCATGCTTATCTATTTGCATATATTAAATTATACCAGACAAGAATAATCATGACCATCTCCTGTGAATTCTTCGGTATCATCACCTCTTCAGCATGCGAAAAGTGAGGGGAGAAGGTTACTAACAAAAAGAGAGGAAGCTCTCTCTCTTCACTTCTCTTCTCTTCTCCATTTCCGTTAATCTTTTCCATGGATAAGAGGATACTTACATTCCCTCTGACCTATACAATTTGAGACGACGTGTCGAAATATCATGATTACGATTTGGTACGTGAATCGAATTCTAGATACATTTTGAAAATAGCAAAGCGCGCGCGATTAAGCGAGAAACAAAATTGCATGCTAAGTTTTATCAATACTCAAAAGTGTCAAGGGAAATGCTAACAAGAAAAGGCCCAAGTCTATGTATTAGTGGGAGAGAGAGAGTGAGAAGATGAAAACAAGCAGCCAAGCGAACAGTTTTTCCCATTGATATAGCGCTTGATTCACGAGCAACAATTAACACCTAATCCTGAGTACGGATTTAGGACCCGAGAAAAGAGGCCGACTGACTTTATCCAAAAAGAGAGAGAGACCAAGAGGACGGGCAATGGCATTTTCTCTTTTTCTCTCTCTTTGGCTTACTTGGTCCTCAAGTTTCTGGGTAAAACTCGAACTTATTTATATTCCATAAGATCTGTGTGTGTCCACAGAGAAAGGGAATTTCAAAGAGAAGTGAAGGGAAGAGAGGACATGAGTGATGTATCAAGATAAAGTATTGAGAAAAGAGAAATCCCGAAGAGAGAGAGAGGATTGCCCAACTCACCAATAGTGCTTATATATATTTAAGCTGGCCACACTAAATTGCAATTGAAGTTTGAGAGAGAAAATCCTTGTCAATAATTCAAATACACTCTCTCTCAATACTTCGATGATCTGGACGGATAATCTCTTTTCTTCTCTCTCTTCCAATTTTCATCCAAACAAAATGATCGCTTTCCAAAAGGGGCACTTCCAGGGTTTCCATCCATGATGAGTGATCATTCAATTCAGGTTAGATGGATTTTTGGCGACTTTTGGGTAAGCAAATATATATGTGCCTGTTATATATTATATATATATATGAATAGAAAGGCTTTGCCTTTGGGTAAGCTAAGTGTTCTGGAAAAAAATAAAGATAGTTAATCGTGAGACTTAAGGCCATTATATTATGTCCCATTTTTATGTTTACCATTCTGTCCTCAACTGAGGATGAGAATGAATTTTATGAGGTGCTAAGCTGCAATTAAATAGCATATTATGCAAAATTCAAAGTTCTCAAAGCTGTCAACAGCCCTAGTTTCTTTTATGGAGGATAAATATTGCATAATGATGATCAGAATAAAGATGGGAGCAGAAAAGCAAAAAAAAATATATGAAAAATTCTCTCAATGGCAAACATGATGCGGGTTGCTGAGAAAAGAAGCATCTTGATCAATGACATGATGGAATATGAGTGTACAGTTGAATAAAAAATCTTGAACATCAGCAAAACAAAGCAAATACCTATTGATCATGAGATTTGGATTTGAAGTCTTTTCCATAGAGTACACCAAGGTATATGATGCTATTTCATCTAGATGAAATCAATTGGATGTAAATACAATCCACTTGTTGAAGCCCCTCAATAGCCCAGCATTTTTACACAGAGAAAGAGATGAAAAGAAAATCTGGGAAAAAAGAGAGAAAAATTTTCTTTTTCTTCCTCTCTTATTCCCTTCTACTCACTTCACAGATTCAAATGATGTGTTCGCATTCTACTTCACTCAGCAAGATGGATACTTTCAACAGATATTCCAAAATCTTAAATCCCCTAGTAGAAAATCATGGGAAAAGTAGCTAGAAAATTTGTACTTATGGAGATGCCTTTTTTCAGATGGCTTAACCAGGATTGAGGAAGAGACATGCTTGTACGTGAGTTGCAAGATGAAAAGAGATTATTCAAAGATGCAGATGAGAGCTGAAAAAAAGAGTGAAGATGAAGAGAAAAAACGGAAAGTTTTGTAAGAAGAGAGAGGAAAAGAGTTTCCAATCAGTCGATAAGAGTTGTGATGTACTCTAAGAATATGAATAGGAATAAAAAATTCTGTTCATTTTCATTTTAGATACTCAACAACTTGTAACCACATGGAATCTAGATGTCATGAACCTAGACCACATTGTCAGAATCGAAACATTTTTCAATTCTCTGGATGAATGAGAACACACGAGGACACATAAAAATTGATCCTCCAATAAGGATGAAATAAGCATCAAGATCAACGATAATATAGCTTATTGTATCTCTTTTTGATACTTATCCAGGGCAATAAGGACCATCACTTATATAGTGACAAACAAAAGAAGGAGGGAAGATGTTACAGTCTTTATACAAGCTATTCGAAGACATTGATTTGGAGCACATTGGCTCCGAATTCGAATGATGATGATATTCCCTGTAGTTTACGGCGATAAGATTAGGAAAGATTTTTCTCATCCATAGTAAAGAGGAAATTTTCACTAAAGGCCAGAATTTTTAGTACTCCTTAAAAAATTATGGCCTCTAAAATCGAAGTGATGTCTTCATTTCTTGCTACAAGACGTGCAGGAAGAGTTCATATGCTGTCATTATTTTCATTCAGAACAAAATTATCAGAGGTACATGTATATTTTTGACTTCACCAATTGGAACGGGAGCGATGTAAGATGTTATCAAATAAAATCGATTACTCTATGTGATAATATTTCAGATGGAAGAAGAGGAAATGAAAAATGTCTGAATGTCAAAGCAAAAGAATGAAACTAATGAACACATGACTTTTTTTTCGTGCATCAAATGACAGTCAAAAAAACGCCTTCAAAACCAAGCAATAATGTAACTTGATGGAAGAATCAATTCTATTCTCATCTCTTCTTGCTTCTTTTTTTCTCTTTTTCCATGTTTCGTATGAATCGACTGGAGGACAAAAAACTTTCTCTCTCTCTCTCTCTCTCTCTCTCTCTCTCTCTCTGGTCGATGAGTTTTGTTGGATCGATTAATCGACCATATTATTGTTCCTTTTAGGAGCGATTTTCATTATGATTATTATTATGATTATTATTATTATTATAGTAATAATCGATGAAAGCGAAAATTCATCAGATAAAACAATCTCTCTCTCTCTTCTCACTCATCACTGATCATCATCAGCCACACACACAATTTTCCAACAGTTTTGATTTTCTCTTCTCTCTCTCAAAATTTGTGTTCCTTTTCATCATCTTTTTACCCAGCATGCCCTTTTTTTAGCCAGGGCTTGAAAAAGAAAATTTTCATGATAAAATGTAGTAACCTGTTCCCATGCCGTATCAATCCACAAGATGAGGTTGAGAATAGGCAAATCAAATGGAGAGAGAGAGAGAGAGAGAGAGAGAAGCATACAAGACTTTTGAGATTGCTTCATCACCTTCTCCTCATGCTCTCCTTGAGGCTGTGATTTTGGGCAGCGTGCTTAGCGCCAGGATGAGGCCAGTTGAGGCTCCGCGTGAAGAAGAAGATGAAAAAATGGCCAGAGACTGAACTGGAAGAGGAAGAAATAAAAGAGCATCAGCATCTCTCCCTCTCTCTCACACACTCAATGATGATGAAAAAAATAATAGGCTGGAGTCGATGGGTTTCTCTCTCCCTATCTTTCTCCCGCTCTTTCTCATCTGAACACTAGTATGAATCAGGAGACGACAGGTTGAAAGAAATCAACTTGCCAAAATTTTAGGTGAAAAAGTAATACAAACGAAGGCAAGAGGAGGTAAAAAAGAAGGAGAGAGAGGAGAAAAAGATAGAATAGATGTTGTTTATGAATTACGAGGCACGGCGTAGCGAAAGAGGACTAGCCTGGCAATAATCCGCTTGTTAATTGAGGAGGACAAGAGAGAGAGAGAGAGAGAGAGAGAGAGAGAGAGAGAGAAAGAAAGCAAAAGGTATCTGCAAAATAAGAGATGAGCAGTAGAAATCGTGAGGAAAAGCAGAGAGAAAGAAGGAAAAAGTGATGAGGAGGACAAGAGAGGAGAGAGAACTCGAAAGATGAGAGAGAAAATTTTCTTGGGCGAGATAGAATAGATGATCAGAGAGGGGGGAGGAGGAGAGGAGTGAGAGAGAGAGAGAAAGAGAATTAAAATGAAGTTGAGAAAGGTAATACAAAAGTGTAGGTAAGTCCAGTGAAAATAAAGATGATGATGGTGAATAAATTTTACTTTTATACTTGATCATTTTCCTGCTGAGGCTGAACATACCTTGTTCGTCTGCTTACCGATTCCTCCTGGTAAAAAAAACGTCTTGAAAACTCTTCTCACATACCCTAGGAAGTGAGTAAAGCCTGTGTTATATTGGTGCGTGTATGTGAAAGAGAGAGAGGACTAAAATCCACTAAAATTTTAAATGATGCTGAAACAAAAGAGATGGGTTGATGTGAGCAACTGGAAAATCGGTGAGGTTCTTGCTTTCCAGTACAAGTCGAGGAAGTATGGAAGAGATGAACAACGGTGAAGATGCTTGCATGGTGAAGTGGGAAGATGGTTAAAGAGGTGGCCAAATGTCTGTTAAAATAAGCACCAAATAAAAGAGCATTTAAGATGTGAGTGAGTAAGAGAGAAAAGAATGGAGGGATGAATTTTCGAGAGTAGGAGGCGGAGGTGGACATAATAAGAAGAATAGAGATGAGGCCATCATCTTTTCATTATGATGAGGATGATAATTTCTTTCTTTCTCTTTCTCTCTTTTACCAAATGTGGAGGAAATAGTTCAGGTAAAACAATGTCTACACACATGCATACATACACTTAACTAGACAGAAGCTCTTAAACACATACACATAGAGAGCTTTTTGTGTATGTTGATTGTGTTAATGAAATCAATTATAAATAAATAAATATTTTGGGCACGATGAAGAAGTAGCTTTATAGACCATCATGAAGAGAGAAAGAGAGAGAGAGAAAAAAAAGAAAGAAAGAAAATAAACAATCATCAGCAACGTGCCAAATTTTTTTCATTCATAAATACCTTCCATTTAACGTGTGATGACAAGCGGCATCGTTATTTACATTACTGTAGTTATGTGTGTGTGTGTGTATATTTAAAACAATGGTCACTTTGGCTGAAGCCTACGGTATGCTGGTCTCACAAGCCTGGGTCATACATGAGTGTGTGTATAATATTTTTCCCTTTAAATTGCCGTAGGGCCAAACTTTTTTCTTTCCACCGCTAATACATGCCTCATAGACTCATACACAACCCATAGAGATAAGGCCCAGACAATAACTTGGGGCCAAACTTTTACACACACGAACCGGATAAAGATTCCCACCGGCAGGCTCAATCGGAATCTCTGTTCCTTACCGATACACATGCCGATCATGTCCACGGATGACCATGCTGACCAGCAAGTGACCTATGGCTTGAAGGGGTACACACTTTTTTAACTAACAATGCAACTAGCCGGCAATAAAAAAAACCAGAGATCATGTCGAAACAATATGTATTAGCACTCATGCCGCAGGCTAATGTTGTTAAAAACCAATGTTGTCAAATGCTGATGTCCAATAACATTAAGACAATGGCCATTGAACTGAATTATGTAATGTTCCAACAGCTGACATAAAGACAAGATTAGTGATGATCAAGAGCATTATGATCATAAATGGACATGAAATAAACTTTGACACTTATTTGATCCAAAAAATTATTCATCTTCAAGTGTTGATTGATTGAAGAAATGTTTTGATTGATAAAAATGTTTACCTTTTTTGAATTTTTTTGAAGCGCGATTTTCATCAAATACTTTTCAGATATTGAAGCAGAAAATTAATCGAAATGAGACGAACACAGGTACTTATTGATGAATTTATTTATTTATTTATTTATTCAAGATATTGGCCATCATCGTCATTGGTAATCCCTTTAAGCATGGGGATGATAATCATGAACACCAATTTAATCAATAATGTGTATACGATGCAATTGATTGGTTTTCCAAATGGAATCGAGTGATCATCATAGCATGTTGTAATCAATCAGAACTTGGTCAAAATTATTAATGGTAATGCTTTAAGATATGATGTTATATTTATTATTAATATATTCCAGGACAAAATTACTGATTTTGAATGGTGTTTATATTTACACATCACACTTATGATTGATGCAAATTTTTATCCCAATTTTGACTATTTTACCATGAACCATGATGTGATCACCCCATAAGAGAGCTCTTTTTTATCAATTGATCCAGTTGAATAATGTAAATGGGTTAACGAATAATGAATGAAGTAAAAGGTAAGAGAAAGCAAATTTCCTGTCAATCTTTTTCTGGTGGCTTGATTTATTGGAAGCATTGAAGTTTTGATGAAGAAAAAGAGTAGTTGAGAAAACTGAGAAGACTGAGAAGAATGAACAGGGCGGAAGAAGAAGTGAAATTAGTATTAAGAATTCCTGTGGGCCATGAAAGTGAAAGAAAGTTTTGCATACATTTTAAGATGAAGAAGAAGAAGAAGAAAAGGATGGAGAAAGAAAACTAACGGTTCCTTGTCTATCTATCAACCTGCTTGGTATTCTGATCTCGAAAAACTGATATCAGCTGATTGTTGAGCATAATACGGTGATTATCGGGATAAGAGAAGATTGAACTGATGAGAGAGAGAGAGAGAGAGAGAGAGAGAGAATATATAGTATGTGTATGTGCATATATTACAATGAAAATCACGAAATAGGTGAATACAAGTTAGAATAGCTGATTGAGAGAGAGAGAGAGAGAGAGAGAGAGAGAGAGAGAGAGAGAGAGAGAGAGAGAGAGAGAGAGAGTTCACTTTCCTTTCATGCAAAAGATTTTGATAATGCAGACATTAAAAAAGAAATGATAATAGGAATCAGAGTATGATTAGATGAAGAGAATAACAAGAATGAGAATTGAGAGAAAGAGAGTAAAGAGTATTGAGAGAGAGAGATGGAAAGTCCATACGTCTCTCTCTCTCTCTCTTTCCATTAACCAGGCCGAGAGAAGCAAGAAGATGAGGATCATTTTGGAGGAGAGAGAAACTTGATCTCAAATGTGAATCAAGCTTACCAACACTTTACTTGCTTCTCTTTTACATCTCTTTCTCTCTGATCATGCTAGCAATCAAAGCCATTCTTCTTCATCAACGTTACTTTTATATATCGTTCTCTTCTCTCACTTCTCATTGCTATTGGCGATAAACACGATTCACAATCGAATGGATCATGATAATAATAATTTGAATGTTTGTATGCATAAAAGTTTAGAGTGATGTGAAAACTTTCATCTCTCTCTCTCTCTCTCTCTCTCTCTCTCTCTCTCTCTCTCTCTCTTCCTCGCTATATCGACTGCCTCAATCAGCGTTCTTATTAGACGGATTATGAACACTTTAAATGAATATCATCAAAACTCTGTTCCGGGATTATTATAGCACTTGTTAGTATAATAGAGGTACGCTAATCAATGGAATAGAATGTATATAAAACACATAAATAAACTGCTGCCGGCTTCTGTTATGTTCTCTCTTCTTGAGGATTGGCAAAATCTTCTTCTTTTATTGATCTATTTTGACTATCATTTAAAATTTTTCCTTCTCTCTTCCCAAATAGTTTCAATTGTCGACCAACAATTGGTGAAGCTCAAACTTTTTGTAAGCCAAAAGTATGTATAGTGATGAGAGACTGGAAAAAGATTATCGAGTAGGTTTATTTTTACATGGATCATATTTATGTTCATCAATAATGATACTTTCTCTGCGTCTCTATTCCAACATTTCCAGGTATCAGGATTGAAATATTCCAGGGGCACAATGAAAAATATGCATGCGTGTGGATGTGAATAATAATGATGGTAATGATGATCGTTCGACTCATCTTCTATGTGAAATTCGAACACTCATGTTGGCTGTTGTGTGTGTGTGTTGACAAAAGTTGAGGCTGTATTTCTCTTCTTTTTCGCAAGAATATATGTGTGCATAAAAGTGACTATCTATTTCATGGTAATTTGAGAGCGATGAGTTTAATTTTAGAAAGGCATTCTCTCTGTCTATTTTCCAATTCTCCTATGGGCTTTTCTCTCTCTCTCTCTCTCTTTTCTACTTTACCCGTTCCTTATATTTCTTCAATGCCTATTCCTCTAGTATCTGATCTACTTTGACTCTGTGAGCACCGATAATGATTCCCTTCGGTAAAAGATCATCAAACACTCTTCCGAATAACTATTCGAGGAGACACTTTTAACAACAATCCAAGCTTTACTAGGAAAGCGCTTTCTCTGCTGATTTTCAGAGATCCTTTTTCCCGCTCTTCCAGAAACTTTCTGTATCTGGTTTGCCTCTGTTTTGAGCTCTAAAACGCCTCAATTGATGAGGAGAGAAAAATTTGTGCCCATGAATAAATGAAAAATCAGCTCCAAGTAATTCGATCTTTTCTCCCTGTAATTTTTACTCTCTCTCACTCTCTGGCTTTTTGTGTCTCTCTTTCTAACTGCATTCAATTTTTACCAGGCAAAGAGAGGGACTAGATTCACGGAGAGAGAAAGTGATGTGTGAGTATCGTTGGATGAAAGCGAAATCGAATATACGTGTATATTGAACGCTGGAAGGATGCAAGAATCAGTGGAAATAGATTGCAATATGAATTGAATAATTTTTTATGGTTAACATTCGTCAAAATCTATTCAGCATCCCATTGAAGCCTTTCATCACTTATTATACCATCTGGGTATGTCACAACCGGAAAGATGATGATGAAAGCCACAGAGAGAGAGAGAGAGAGAGAGAGAGAGAGAGAGAGAGAGAGAGAGAGAGAGAGAGAGAGAGAGAGACTGGATGATGGTTGATCAAATCTGAGCTCAATGTACTAGCAAATCATTCTTCTCTCAAGAGCAGCTTGTATTCAAAAATTTGGAGCCGTTTTCATTCATCTCTCTCTCTCTCATTTTCCGTCTTCTCCTTTTTCTCCCACCATCATTCCGCATCTTTTCCATCCTTTGGCGACCCATTGAATCCCACCAATTTGACTTGTTACTATGTTCTCTCTCTCCACTGATGTCTCTTCCTTTTGACATCTCTACCACACACAGACTGCATAATTTTCATCATCAGTATAACGGTATGTATGAATGGAGAAAGAATTCACAAATTCCAATATGTCGAGTTGAAAGAGATGCAATATTTTTTTCTGCCTCGCTCTTCCACCCTGACGATCTATTCCTTCTCTCCATTTTTATCCTACCACCCTCATCAACATTGATTTCATCGCCATTTCCGTTTCCTCTCCGTATCACTTGAGGCGAAGGAAACAGATCTTTCTCCAAACCATTCGGTTCCAAGTTGCCTTTTCATCAGCTCTCTCTCTCTCTTTTATTCATCCTTGGGCTAGCTTCCATAAGATTAAAATGAAAGCAAAAGTACTTTTCTATTGATAGGACTTCATTTCGAATCTTTTTCCTGTTCCAACTTAAACCATCGATAGCATCTTGGATGCTGAATGGATCCCTTTCTTATTCACCTTCATCCTCTCTCTCTCTCTCTCTCTCTCTCTCTCTCTCTCTCTCTCTTCTTTTTTATCCCTCCACACATTCACTTTCTCATGGTTTCTCATCTTCATCTTCCAAGCTAGAAAAATTTAGCTCTCTCCATCTAAGAAAAGCTTCTGAATTGAGTATATATCCGAAAGTAGGAAAGAATGAACCAATAGAGACTTGATGATGCTAGAAAATTTCAATTACACATGAGATTTATTTTAACTTTTTCTACTTCTTTCTTCTTGATCCAAAATTTTCTTCTTTCTTCTCCTCCTCTGTGAAAAAATGAAGACTTACTGCCTCTCTCTCTTTCACTTCAATTCTTCATTAATCGGCTTGTAAACTTTTCTCTTCTACCTCAAAGCATCCCTAGAAGCAGCATCCTTCTACTAACTTCTCCTTCTTCCACTATTTTGCCTTATTACAAGCCCTTCTGATGTGTTCATCTGTATTTATTTGCATTTTTCTCCGTTCCGTTAGGAAATTTCACTTCATGCGAGGAGAATGATGAGAAAACAATTTCTCAACCCATCTCTCTCTCTCTCTCTCTCTCTCTCTCTTCTTACTCCCACGATGTGTATTTGATGGCCAAAATTCTCGACTAGAATAGGAAAATGGTTGCCCAATGTTATGCTACCATGGAGATTCTGGGAAATGTGTGTATGGATATATACCAAGAACTAAAATAATGAGTCCACGAGAGAGAAGGATTGATTTGAAAGTGATTCTAGTTGATCATGCTTCAAGTGCTCAGAGATTGACTTGCCTTAATTCATTCTTCTTTCTTTTAGACAGCAAATATTCCAAAAACTGAGAAAGTTCTAAGAGGATATTTTTCGTGCTTGTGCACACTCACATGGATGTAGCACGAGTTTTGTCCATCAACAACATCTATGATGTGTATTCTTATATATGTTCGTATACATCAATAAGAGGCTTGAGTAAGCAAATAAAAATAAGAGTAGAAGAGAATATTGGATGGAAAAAAATTGGGTGAAAAGATTCATTGAAATAATTGAAGTTTTTGCTCTCTCTCTCTCTCTCTCTCTCTCTCTCTCTCTCTCTCTCTCTCTCTCTCTCTCTCTCTCTCTTTCTCATCTTTTGAGGCGCTATTTTGATATTTAAAAATTGAATAGAATGTTAAGCGGATGTGAGAAAAAGCTCACAATCCAGGCAAAATATGAGGCCTTAAGAGAAGATTGAAGATTTGAAAGAGAGAGAGAGAGAAAAAGTTTCATGCTGGAGAAACATGTAGATAAGTGAGAAGATTCCGAATGAAGAGAGAGAGAGAAAAGATATCGAAGAGCATCCATCGCCTTGGGTAAGACTTAACTCAAGGGACGAACGTCAATTATATTTTCAGCTTCTTTTGGCTCATCTTTTCCTTCCTTCCAGTCATCCAAATAATATAATTCAATTTGGCTTCTTTTCGAATAGGGAAGAGAGAGATGGAGGCACAAAATGAAGGCAAAGACTTTCTTCTCTCTCTCTTCTTTTCTTGATCATTTTCGCTCATTTTATTCATTCTTCTTTTTGGATGGTTCCTTTTTCTTATACACAGTTTCCACGCACAAACACACGCACATGTACACACACAAGATAATTTTGGCTGCTTGATTCCATCAAATTTTGTGTTTGTTTCCATCTTTTGCTTTGTTTTCTTGATAGATAAAAATATTGGCCCAAAGAATTGAAAGAGCAAAAATTTTGCTCATCTTTTTACTTTACTTTATTTTCATCACTTAAGAAAGTGAACTGAGAAAAGGGAAAGAAAATGTATATGCATATACATGTACATTATGTATTTCAACCCTGTTAAATACGCCAAAACTTATATGCATAGGAGAAAGGGAGAAAAAGTGGTGTGTATAATCAAAAGTTCCACATGCAAATGACATTGTTTGCATTCCGTTTGTATTTCATAATTAATTGGGCATCCTGTGATGTTGATGATGAGAATAATCAATCAAAACGCCAGAAGAGCATAAGAAAAGCATCTCGGTTTGGTGTTATTCTTGCTTTAGCATTTCTTTCTCTCTTTCTTTCTATCTAGCTCTCAGTCTTCATCTCCAATTTTGAGACTACTGTGTCGGTCTTAATTCTCTCCTCCAGGCAGTCTCATTCCATAATCTTGTCACAATAATTATCCATGAAAAGAGGCTATGAAAAACTAGGTGATGGATCCACCCGAAATGATGATACGAGAAAGAGAGAGCGAGAAAAATTCTGAACGATAAATTGAAAGCTCATGAGAATGATGATGATAACGGTGACAATATCTTGGAGCTGGGAAAGAAGAAAAAGAAGAGGAGAGAGAAACATCGTCCATCGATGTGTCAAATTTTATTTATCATGATTTCGGAACACAAGAAGATGAAAGTTTGGAATGGCTGAGAGATGTGAAAGAAAAAACAGACTCTGATGATGATGTAGTCGAGAGAATATCTTCCTCATCTTTTCTTGAAAAACCAAAGAAAAAGAGAGAGAGCTCTACGATTCTTAGTCCAGTTTTGTTTTGGCCATCTCCTTCTTTATCACACGAAATTCTTCTGGACTCAGTGTCCACTGTCAAGATATTGGAACAAATCAGATTATCGGTCCACATGCACACACATACACACACACACATGGCTAGATATATACAGAGGAAAAGAATGTAATGGATGAAAAGAGTATGTAGTGAGAAATTGAGTTAAAAGAGTAAATCACGAGTCAAATGAGTCAAGCTAAAGTAAGCGGAAAAAAGTAGTGTATAAAGAAAGTAAGATGAAAGAGAAAAAATGAGAGCACATTATGTTTTCCAAGTTAACGTTAATGTGATTGTATCGTTGAACATAGAGTGTAGTTTCAAGTTGCTACACAGTTTCCTCTCTCTCTCTCTCTTCTTTCGTTGATGGTATTCCAAAAATTCATGTCTTACTTTTTTTATTCTCTCAATACATGAGGAAGCTCATGGGAAATATTTCACTTTCGTTTATGCATGTATATACCATACTCATACCATAATGTCACTATCGGAAGTGAATATTTCCATTGATAATGCATGATGGAATGCCGATTTTTATCGTCATAAAGAGGGAAAGGGGAAGAAAGAGAGAGAGAGAGCAAATTTTGAGGAAAAAGAGAAAAGAGTTCCCAAAAAAGTGAAACAAAATGTATATTGATCTCTGAAATGGACATTCTGAAATCAGGTTAATCGTTTTATCGAAAAAAGAAGAGAAAAAATTCACTTCATAAACGATGAACAAAAAAAAGAGATCAGCATCAATGATTCGATTGTGTGTGTAATTTTTCCTCTTTCTTCTTCTTTTTCTTCTTCTTGGAAAAAGAGGAGGAAAAAATGTCGAATAAAGTAGAGAATATATTTCACTTTTCCACATAAACATGTTACTTTTTTATTCAACAACTATTTTAGCTTTTTATGCATCGATTTCAGCTTCCTTCCCCAGTGGACATGATTTTCCCACCATTCATGATGACATCATGGTGAAGTTTGGCCCATGCAAATATTCCTGTAGCACACACACATGTATATACAAGATGCTGTTCGGCCCATAGGAAACGGAAATGATGTGAAACGATCCATCTGAGAGAAGAATAAATCGTTCCACTAAAATTTTCCATATGATAATAGAGTCTACAGAGAGAGAGAGAGAGAGAGAGAGGAAAAAAGTAGAGCAATCAAGTAGCAAGAGAGGATGAAGATGAGAGAGAAAGAGAGAGAAGAAAAAAAGATGCCGTCTCGGAGGACGATTAACATAAGTCAACTTTCTTAAGAGACGTAATTCAGGAGCAATTTTTTGACATATCTTCTCACTCATTTTCATCTCTTTATATCATCATGGTGAATGACAATTTGGACACATCATCATCTTTTCACCTTCAACATCCTTCTCGTTCACTATTCAGCATTTAACGTATTTCTCTCTCCTTCTCACTTCTTCTTTTGCTTCTTCATCTTCGATTGCTCCGCATCATTTTTGCTCCCTACTTTTCTTTTACTGCTACTTTTTACTGCCATCGTTGACTGATTGGAGGCTCGGATCGTAATGCAATCGAAATGCTCATTAAAATGTCCTGTAAAATGTTTCCACTAATTGAAATTATGTGTTCATTTGGGAGGCTCTCTCTCTCTCTCTCTCTCTCTCTCTCTTTCTTTCTCTGTTTAATACTCCGAGAAGTAGAGAACGCGATCGGCCAAAGAAGATTATCGGCATCAAAAGGATGAGAGAGAGAGAGAGAGAGAAAAAGATGAGGAGGAAGAAGAGCGAATAAATTAGCAAAGATTCCATGATGATCGAAATAAGTCGAGTTTTATGTATATATTCTTGTTAAGAGAAGATGGAGTATAAGAAGCTGGTTAGAGGGAAGAAGAAGATGATGAAGAAGAAGAAGAAGACGATGCATGGGAAGAAGATGAAATATCAAGATAACTATATGTCATCAAGATTATCAGCATTTTTAGGGGAGAAAGAGAGAGCAACATCTTTTCCTCCGAATCATTTAATGTCATTCAGCGTTGATCGACTTGCTACTTAAAATTTTAAAGCTTCATTTTGATCATTCACTATCTTATTACGTTTTTCTTCATCTTTTCAAGAGCAACTTTTCCCAAAATTAGCTAAATAAAATCAAAAATAAAAGCGAAAGGAACATAAAAATATTTTGGATGTTGGACAATCATGAAATGGGTATAGTCACACACATACACACACATGTACAGGACCAGAAAAGAAGGATGAAATTATCATCATGATTCATGCATGATTAGAGGCTTGGCAAAGGGGTTTGAAGAAAAAATTCAAGCAAAATGATGACTGTTTACAATAAGTTCTAACAAGCAGGCCAACATTGATGAGTGTATGTTTTGTGTTTACTTTGGGATGGACACACAACAGAGTATACATCGCTTTATGGGTACATGTGAACATTATACGGATGCTGTGGATGAGAATGATGAGGGCACGAATGCGTGCACAATATGAGGGTATATGTTAATCAATTTATGTGTGTGTATGTACGAAAATGGTGTCCAGTTCAGTTGTTTAGAGTTAGGCAGCAAAACTGAGTGAATTAACGTTATAACGTTATGTGATGAACAAGGATCAGGCATCTTACAGGGCATTTGAGAAGAAGGAAGATGAGTAAACTATGTGAACATCTCTTGTATACATTACGTGATGATCATGATTTATAGAGGAATTGATTGCAATTTGCCAGCAGATAGAGGCTACACAAGGAAGAGAAAGATGCGGTATGTGGCTATGTTTCATCTATCCTCATCTTCAAGATAGAAAAGTATCATCATCAAATATTGTTTTTCGAACAGTTTCCACTGTTTCCTCTACAGAATTAGATTTGATGGAAGAATTTTTCACCAGAATTTTATGATACTTTCCAAAAATACACATTTTTCATGGTGAAAGAGTTCTTGAAAAGTGAGAGAGGGCAAAAATGATACAAAATTCATTCTTTTCTCAGCATCTTCAGAACAAATCATCATCCACTCAAATCGTGTTCAATTGAAAGCGGTGGCTGAATGTGATTGATTTACTGGAATTTTCGAATCAATGATCAGGAAAAGAAAGTAAAGAAAGTTCCAAAAAAAGAGAGAAAGAATCAAAGTCAATATGAAACATAAGAAACATGTGAAATCATCATGTTAATATTGTTTTTGACACATTTTCCTCTTATAAATGCTGTTGTTTTTTGTCCTTTTTCTGGATCATCAACCAGAGTGGTTCAAATGCTTATGGATGACAGGAGAAAAAAAAGAATTGTACTCAAGCTTACTCTATCCATCCCCAATGGATGTCCATAGACAATCGATATCATTCAACGTAAACTTTTCTCAATGGTCTGTGAATATAGACACGAATTACTCGTTAAATGAATGACTCAATCATCATCAAGATGGGCCAAAGTATTTGGAAAGGTTTTCGAAAGATAGAATACCCACTCAATACACCAAGACATAAACATTGGTATACACACACACACAAGTGTTTGGTGATTGAGGTTGAAAAGTAGGAGAATATAAAGCTGCTGGATAAGAATGTTCTTTTCCATTCATTTATTGCTTCTTCCAATTTCGATTCTGAATCAACTTATATTCCCATTGCTGGTGTGGTTATAAAGGTAAATTATGAGACAGAATACTTTGGCATTTTAGCTTTTTTTATGTACGTACTACCTTTATATTTTATGTATTGAGCAAAGGTACGGGAAGAGATGGGGATGGATGAATGAATGGGAAGAAGCAAATAGAAGAGGATGGAAGAGGAAGAAGATGAGAAAGATTGAAAAAAAGATTGGTAAAGTTAACCAAGGAAGAAAATAATCACACAAATTTTGGAGGAGACAAGTGAGATGTGAGAGTAGAAAAAAACTTTTCTTTCTTTCTCGATTCCTCTTCTCCTGAGCCAGACAGAGACATAAAAGAACACATGCAATCATGAAATTGGATAACCAAAAAGTGGTAAATTTATGTAGCAGCTTGAACAATCTCGCTCCACTGGCTTGGACCAATGTGGAACAAGCCATTGCCTTTCCCAGAATTCATTCACTTTTGCCAAAGAGAGAGAGAGAGAGAGAGAAAGAGAGAGAGAGAGTAACCAGAACGAGGTGTAAACACATGCACACACAAGCTGTCTGTGGGGAAACCTGATATTAATGGAGGTGATGAAATCGGTGAATTGAAGATGATGCTGGTAAAAGAGCAAAAGCATTCATCTGACCATGATTACCTGTTTATGGAATAAATCTTTGAAGGATGTGTTTCGTGTGTGTGTAGATAGATTCTCTTTCAATAAATTCAGTAAGAAAGAGAGAAAAAGAGAGAAAGGGTAAATAAAAATCGTGAACGATATGGGAATGAGAATCATTTGTGGAAAAGATGTGAAAGTGAAAGCTTCTGAGATGCTGGAAGAGGTATAAAAAAACTGCAAACTGAGACTGAGAAAATTGCAAGGCCAAAAATGAGAGAGAGAGAGAAAGTGTCTGGAAAAGTTTATTTTTACAGAGGCTCAAGAAATATTGTCGATGGCTGTTGGCCTCCTCCGGGTGATGAGGCCAACAAAATTGCAAGAGCTCTGTTCAAATGATCCATAGAGAAGTGAATGGGAGAGAGAGAGAGAAAAACACTCTCTCAAAGGCCAAGGACTTGGGCAAACACCGACGAAAACGAAGATGATTATTTTGCTCTCTCTCTCTCTCTCTCCACATCAGTCCACCACTTGAGATGAATATTCACTGTTGTTTTTCTCTCTCTCCTAATTTTTGTGCATAATTTTGTACTGGCCGCTCACATGGCCACCCTCACAGGCCACGACTATTTGCCTTAGACATTGATAAACTTTCAGCCGATATACATATAATCGATGAGAGGCATAATTTTGTTGACCAGCACACAAGTGCCTATGTGAGTGCGTGTTGAGAGAAAGAGAAGGCAACGATTGGGGTATGTCTGAAAGATCACATTAATGTGGTCTGGTGTATTTCATATATGCTCTCTCTCTCTCTCTCTCTCTCTCTCTCTCTCTCTCTCTCTCTCTCTCTCTCTCTCTTTCTCTTTCTCTCTATGAAACATGGGAACGAGAAAGGGTATATATTTTGTGTAATGAGAGAATTTTCTTTCCTCTTTTTAGTCTCTCTTTCCCTTGCTTTTTTTCTTCATCTTCTCTCATATACACGTCTGAAACATGCTTCAAGAATTCTGAGTGGAGCCAGAAAAAAGAAAGAAGATGAGGTTGAAGATGAATATTGATGATGAGAGGAGGAGGAGGAGGAGGTAGAATGTAGGAGAGAGAGAAGAGAGAGAATGATCTATCGTTTTGCACTGGCTGAAACGGGAAGGAAGTGAAATGTAACCAAAACCAATTGCGTTCCGCTTTTATCTCCATCATATGAGGCTCATTTTTCCCCGAAAAAAATTGATGTTGTTCATATCGTCATCTCTTGCGGGACGACAAGTGTCATCACTGTGTATGTGGACTGTGTATTCTGATGTGGTATGTATGTATGGATGAGGCTTGGTCCTCTTTTCCTCTCTCTCTCTCTCTCTCAAATGGATTTGAATATGAGAGGCGCGAGCAAACAATTTATAGTTGGGTTTGTGTTTACAGAGAGGATGACAAGAGTGAGGGATGATGGAGAGATGAAGATGAAGGAGAAGGAGAAGAAGAAGAAGAGGAGAAGGAAGAGTAAATCATGGGAGAGTTGCGAGCAGGTTAAATTTATCGAGCATCTTGCTGCTATTTCTTTTACTCTTAACTGGAATGATGATGAGGAAGATGTGGTGATGTGGATAAGGATGTCAAGATGGAGAGAGGGAAAGAGGGAAAGAGAGAGACAGAGCAAAAATATACATACAAACTCATTCACAAATGCTGGGTTTCCTGAAAAAAAAAACTGTACCAACATTGTGTGATTCACCGAAATTTGCTTAATTCAATTACTTAACTATCCTCATTGTCCTAGCCGATGTTTCACATTATCTTATTTTATTCTTTACTCTCCAGCTTCATCTTCGTCTTTCTCTGTCTTTCCATCATATTCACATGGCATGACAATTGCCATCTTCATCATGATCTTGTCATCTTCATCCATTCTTAGATACACACACACAAACTAGATTCACCATACATCATGGAACATTTTGCGAGTGATGATCGCAAGAATGATGGCTGATCCCAACTGTTCATCTCATGCCCACTCAGCATCCTCATCCTTGGCTTGCCAGCATCTCATCATCGTCTACTTTCCATCTCATCTTTACAGTGATGCATCTCTGATGAGATTGCCAAAGAAAGAAAGAAAGAAAGATAGCAAGAGAGAGAGAATGTTGCCTAGTGTTGTTCTTATTCTTTTTTCTCGCATGTTTTTCTTTCTTTCTTTCTTACTTTCTCTCTCTCTCTCTCTCTCTCTCTCTCTCTCTCTCTCTCTCTCTCTCTCTCTCTCTCTCTCTCTTCACTTTCACTGCTTTAACGTCAACTTTGGCTGTTCGCATCATTCAACCTGATGTCATTCTTCCGTGGAAATAGTGATGAGGACAAGTAGCTGGATGGATGGCAGGAATGGATTCTTCTATCTTTCTCTCTCTTTCCAACTTTGCATGATGGAAGCTGGGCTAATTTAATGAGTAATTAGCAAATTGAAGTTAGGTTTAGCCTGTTATCCTTACTTGAGCCTAATCTGTTTAAGAGAGAGGATGGATGAGGCTTGTCTTTACTTTGGCGTTCCTTTTATTTTATCCATCTTTCTCTTTCTGTCTCTCTTCTCATGATGACTGATGCAACATGAGTTAAAGAGAAGAGAAAACACATACAATGAATAGAACATGGCAAAATCAGAAAAGAGCAAATGAATTGAATACATTCTCATCCAAAGATTCGAGGTTCATTCAATTTAGACATCTTTTCTATTCTCTTTCACTTTTCCTATTTTCCTCAAAGACTTCTGCTTTCAACTCATTTGTGTGAGCGTAAAAACTTTTCATCTTAGTAGTTGCTTCCTTAAATTAGATGAACAATGAACAAAAGTGTACATGAATGGATTCAGCAACAACTTTACAAACAAACCATGCATATACACAGAGAGAAATGATAAAATTAGTGGAAAAGAGTAAGAGAAAGAAAATGAAAGAAAAATCTTCTAGGAAACGTCAAGAATGCTTGATTGAAAGAGATGGACGATGTGAAAACACACATCAGAACGATATTGAACAATAGAAAATTTGACTCCATAGATTGGTGATTTGAACATTGAATTTTGTCTCTGTAAAGTTCTTGTATATATATGTGTTTGAGTATAATGAATTCACTGGCTAATCACAACAACAGTAGCAACAGGCATTGAATGCCGCTGGTCAGCAATAGTGGACAAGTGGATAGGCCCAAGTTATCATCATCCATCTCTTCTCTGTGTATGTGGATTTCTTATGTTTTCAACTGATTTGGTGTGTAAAAAGTGAGTGAGAAAGAAAGAGGAAGATGAATTCAATTGGAAACCATCATCTGTCAACATGAGAATGGTTGGAAAGAGAACGCTCCACTGACCACTGGTCAATAGGAAAGGTCCATTTGAACTCGAGCGATGATGATTGCTTATCCTGTTGCTGTTGTATTACATACACCTTTTTCCTTTATCTGTTTGCAAAATATAATTCGTGAGGAAAGAATTTTTGAAGAGGAAAAGCAGAAAAAGAAATCACTTCAAATCATTTGCTTTCTTCATTCTTTTTCTCCGTCTTTCCGAAAAATTCTTTGTGTGTTCCTTACACATACACATTCTGTTAACATGGGGGCATACACATATCAGTTCTGCTTGGATTATCTGGCCTCGTTCTGCCTGATAACTAATAACAATTCATACTCAACTTATCTTATCGATAGCATTCCACATGCTCTTGAGAGCTTTCCATGATACAAAAACCATGAAATCTTGGATATTTTATCATCAATAATGAAGATGATTACACAACTTTCACCAATGACTGCCACAAACATTGTTTTGTTGTCTGTATTGATATGATGATTCAAGTCGATGATCGATAAGTTATCGGCAAAGAAAATCTATTCTATTTTATCAATTCCAAGAATACATGCGATCAGTGTTTTTTATTTTTCTATCTCCTCAGCTTTTCGATTGAGTGGAACCATTTGCACATATATAACATGCACACACACATGGTGTGGTGTAAAGAATAAATGTGTTTCATGATGTGTTTGATCGGTATTTGTGTGTATGTATGTATTTGAGGTAAAATAGGATCAAACATACGATTATTTGGTCAATACATACACAAAAAAAACATCAAGAGCATGAAAAATCGAATCATATTTGGGAAAAAATTTTCTCATTGAATCATTTTGATCATGACCCGAAGACCTATTTATGATGATTGTGGTTCAATTGAATTGTGTTTGAATGTGTGTGTATGTGTTAAATTATCGAATAATCATCACTTGAAATGGCATATTATGTGTCCATTCTTTTGATAGATCAAGTTTTTTTCCTCTTCTCACCAAATCTTTTATTCGTTCAATTCAACTTATAACGGTAAATATATATATATAAACGAAATGAATGAATGAATGAATGTGAATGCAACCAGTAGCAGCAATCAGAGTGTCAAACGTTGAACCTTTTTTCGAATCATGTTAGCCCAATGAGATATACTAAATGGTTTTTTGAAATAGAATCTTCGAATTATGATGATAATGGCGGTGCTGATGATGAAGTTGGAAGAGAGAGAGAGAAGAATGTTCATCAGAAAAGGGAAGAGAAAAAAAATGATTCGATTGAGAAGGAAACTGAATGGGAGTTTGAAGGAGAAGATGATGATGATGAAGAAGAAGAAGAAGATGGAGAGAAAAAAGAAGATTCAACAGATTGAGAGAGTGGAAATGAGATGAAGGATGAAAAAGATACGGCAAATGATGGCAAGCATCAGTGATGAGAGAGATGAAGTGATTATAATGGTGATGCAACGAGAGCATCTCTCTCTCTCTCTCTTCCAAACCTTTATTCCCAAAATTGAAATAACTTTCAACTTTCCTCTCACCCAGCATATATTCATGAGGCGATGAAAAAGTATCCCCAAAGTGATGCATAATTAGAATGGTTTGGAAAGTATATATCATTTTGAGAGAGATGAAATGAAATGAAACGAATGAGATTCCTTTTTTTCCCATGCCTTCAGGATTCCTCTTGACTTTTTTTTGCTGCATGCTGTCCATGCTGTTCTTCTTATTCGTTGTCACTGTTCTTCTTCTTCTTCTTTTACTGAATAACGGCCTTGATGTTTCGACTGACCACGCTGATGTGGCCTGTGAATAACGTGGACAGCATTCATACACACATATATTTTATATCATCATTTGGTCAATCATTACACTGGACAGTGACCACAACAGAAAGAAATGGAATCAACATTTAGGTCACTTTGGAGTGTCCAGCATCAATTCAACCCTGATGATGGACCAAGCCAACACAAAGCATTTCCGATATACTCGGCTCAGATCACAATCGCTCAGTATGTATAAATACCACCATCTCCACTACTACTAGGCTCAGGTGTCCATTATGAGATCATGATAATCGTATTCATAGTGAGCATTTATTATGCGAGCAGGTCATTTCATGATCGTAATCATAACAATCATAATCATAACCATCATCATATTCTGTCTGTCTCTCTCTCTCTCTTTCTGCTCTTCCTATCTTTTTCTCTTATGATTTTCGTTTCCTTCTCTCTCTCTCTCTCTCTCTCTCTCTCTCTCTCTAATCTTCTCACCTCTCCCCTCCACCCTCTCTCCTCCTCTCTGTCTGAGGGTGCTGCTCTAATGCAGGTGGAAATAAATCGAGGAAGAGAGAGAGAGAGAGAAAGAGAGATGAGAGTCATTTAAGAAGAAGAGAAGGCTACAGCATCCATTCTCAGATGGGTCAATTCTCTTTACCATTTCAACTCAAACCATTTGGCGTTTATCATGATTTGGCATCTTTCTCTTTCATTCATCATCTTTGCTCAATCATTGCGATAAATTTAATTACGATAAAATAAATTATGAACACAACTTGCCGCTTGAGAAGTGATAGAAGGGAGAAGAGGGTGAGTGTGAGTGTGTGAGAGAGGTGAAAAAGATGCGGATGTTGCTAGAGGGATGATAGTGACTGGGATTTCGTGTTTCGTGCACCGGCCAATTGTGGGTCAACATTGGGCTATTCGAGTGGCTGGATCATCTTTTGTACCAAATGAGAAGAGGAATGGAAATGAAGAGAGAGAGAGGAGGCGGCGAAGGTGAATTGACTAGCAAGGAGAAGACTGATGCTTCAAAAAACATAGCCAAATACTTGGGTACTTGTTGATTGCGATCAGGCAACAAATCACTTTGATCATCTTTCTCTCTCTCGCTCCATCTTCCTTCCTACTCATGTGTGTAAGAGATGAGGTGAGTTTTTCTCTTTTCTTCTCCATACTTTGACATGGAGAAAGAGAGAGAGAGAGAGAGAGAGAGAGAGAGAGAGAGAGAGAGAGAGAGAGAGAGAGAGAGAGAG
>QZCP01000248.1:0-67351 GCA_003956705.1 Brevipalpus yothersi | reverse complement strand
CTACTCTGGCTTATGCCTGCCTGCCTGCTAGCTTGCCATAGCTTGCCTATCCCTATGCTAGGCTATGTCTCTCGCTGTTCAAGCTTGCCTCTTTCTCTCTCTCTTTCTCCAGCTTCTTGCATCTACTATTGTTCATCATGAATGCTCAATTTCAACTCTTCTCTTTCACAGGTGCCCTGAAGGTGCTAAAGTTAAGCAGAAAATGTTATACTCTAGTAGTTATGAGGCATTGAAAAGGGCGTTGGTCGGCGTGTACAAGTACATTCAAGCTTGCGAATATGAAGAAGCAAGTCAAGCAGCCATCGAAGATGTTTTTAGCAAAAGCGCAGGGAAGTGAGGACTATATAAGGTTGTGAAACGAGAACATCATTTCGTGAAAATATATGCCCATACAAGCACACCTGAATGAATGATGGGGTAAAACTGAACCGATATAAACCTTTGGTGACTAACTTTCCCACACTTAACCTTTCATATTCGAAATATAACCGTCTGATTGAATCATACTCAATAATAAAACAGAGCCCAAAGCCTAAATTTTCCCGTTCTTCAGCACACATTTCTATTAAGAATACTCTCAATGCACAAGTTAGTTGGAATTCTTTCGATTTCTTTTCAATTTATTAGTAGCAATAGTTATCAAAGGAGCAAAAATCAAGCTCTGGGAGGTCATTGCACCGTTCAGCCACTTGGAAGAGTAAAATCTTGTTGAATGTAAACGCATCCTTTCTTATGGTATCTTCAGCCACCAACAGAGAGTACTCTCTGATTGCAGACAGTAAAGTTATCCAATGACCTAATGGAAGAACAGAGAAAGCAATTCGTCAGGAAACCATTAACATGGATTACATTTTCTGAATTATCATCAAATTTTGGACGAAAATAGATTCAAAATGAGGCTTTCAGCTCAAGCATTGTCAATAATCTGGCATTCTGTTCCGTAACACTATGGATGGATAAATTGCGTCGAAAAAATTTCTCTATTGCGCTTCCTTCCACTGACAATCACGAAAAATGCTGGTAGATTGCATCATTTGTTGACTCACTTACACACTCTCTCCCTTCCAGTCACCTGAGTCTTGAGACATGCAAGTCTCAATGATTACTCATACACTTAACTGCTTATCATTTTGTGTTTATCAAGATCAGCTATCTGGCGAAAATTTTCACACATTGTTGAGAAGTACTCCAGTTGTGCTATTATAGCAGCAAATGCCCTTTCGGCACCGACAGCTCTTCTGCTTGTTCCTCTGATCAGATTCGATAAACAGTTTCCACCACTCAAGCCATTTGCCGCAATGTGATCTGACAGCTCTCACCGATGATCTTTAGTTCCATCATAAACACTTGGCTGAGTGATGTTTGAGGGCCAAATGGCTTGAGAAGGAAACGATTTTCCTCTGATTCTACTTGTATTATCTTGTATCATTTGATATGATACGAATTTCAAGAGTTTGGAACACAACTCATCTTCAGATGAATTTATCACCTTCTTGATGGGCTAAGGGAAATTGAACCATCAACTCATATAGTCTCTCTCAATATTTCTGAGATCGAGATGGTCTTTGAATGTATAAGTTTCAAGGAAGAGAGAGAGAGACTATTTTCAGCATTTGAGCAATGAAACATCTACTCACTCATAGTGGTTACATTGTTCAAAGTTAGCTCCCGACCCAAGCAAACTATTAATCTGTTTACGATCAGGATAAATCGGGTTGATTTTGAGATGACACAAGAGGCTTTGCACTAGTAGTGTGAAAAAAAGATAGAAAGATATAAATCAATTAACAACATCTATTGACAATCGGAAATTGATAACCAAATATGGTGGGAAAAAAAGTGAATATCATCTCTTTTTTACTCACTTTGGTGATAAAATGAGCCAAATTATTGCTTAGTGTGGAAAAAAATTTGCTTATATCGGTGTAATGGTCTATGTCAAGAAGAAGATCGATGAAACATTCCCGTAAACAGTGGTTCAATTTGGAAGCAGCCACCAATGGTAGATCATCCATGACCAAGTCTAAATCGAGTGTTTTCAAATCGCTCACCATGACTGTCAATAGTTCTACCTGATTTAGCAAGGAAGCACAGTTCTACAAAAGAAAAAGATTTAAACAAATATATTCCAGCCGTTCGAATGGCTCTCAGAATTTAGGATTCCAGTTAAAATGCATGAAAACGGATGTAAACTTTCCACTTACCTTAACCAATGGTAGGAGCGAGCAATATCGTTTCAATGTCCGAGTAAATATTTGTGATCCTAACATGTGTGATAGATTGAATGAAAGAGAAATACAAATTTCAATCTTTTCCAGTAGTCTATTGAAATTCTTAGAAAAACTGTTTAAAAAATTTAAATCAAAAGCGTTTTCGAATTTTTTGTCTATTCTCGAATAAGCTTTTCAGTCTGAATCAGAATAGATTGGATAGATTGGATAAAAAAATCGGAAATTAACAGTCTATATTATGCAAACACAGCTATGATAGAAGCGTGGTTCATTGAGAAGCCCTAATCACTCTAATTGATAAGTATGACCAACATTAGCACTGATTAAGCATTATGATCTATAAACACTCTCGTGAATAGCAGGGGCTGTATAACGGAAATGGGAAGTCAGCTTGTTTGATGATGTGGAAAACAGTGTAAACATCGGCACTTGGCTGACTCAATAATTCAAACACTGGTCTCGGTCGAATTACAATCAGATAGGACGAATAGGAGGAGAATATGAGAAGTGAGCCATGGATTATCAGTCTCCATGAAAGCTATAGAAATAAATATAAATATGTGTACATGTATATACATGTATGTATGGTTCGAGCTTGGCAAGCTGAACGAGCGGAAAAAAATCGCACATAATTGACGAAAATTTCCAAGCATTAATTAATAAACATATATTCACACTTGATTACAAAAAAAAATGTCTGATGTTAACTCAATGGATTCATATATGAATGAAGAATGTCGTAAACTATGAATGAAATTCCTTTCTCTAGTACTACGTTAGCTGTTGCAAATACTGCTACAGGGAGTAAAGTTCAGCAAATGTTGAGAACAGATAATTAAACAAATAATGGACATTACCTTTGATTTTGTGTTCGAGAATTTCTAGAGGCATCTCTATCAGAGCTGTATGTAGCCAATTATCGAATTCGTTCCCAAGAATTTTCATCATTTCCAAGCATGATGGAGTTAGGTCTTTAATATTCAACGGTATTATAGCACTCAGAATGGCCTGAAAAGTGGATTCGTTGATCATTACCTATAGGGTTGTTCAAAGTTTATCAAATTTTGCTTTTACTTACATCATAGAAAAGAGAATCACAAAAATTGATTACTTTTACAGTGAAATTTGAATCAAAGAATGTTCGATCGAAGATGAGAAGATGAATTTCAAAAAGCCAGAAGCGATTCAATAGAGATGGCACTTCGTCAACTCTATCATGTACGATTGACACAATTAAATCATCACAATGAATTTTGTATTTGTAGAGGAAACTTTCCAAATCTTGATTCATGATATCAGATCGAGAAAAAGTTTCTCTTCTTGGAAAATTGGCCAATATCTTGCGAGCAATATTCATAGATCTTGGCTCTGTACGAGCTCGACGTCTCAATGAATTGATTCGATTAGGTTTACCTCTGTTAAAAGATGACCATCGTGAGGGGCGTTTCAACCATCATGATCATTATACTTACTTCAAATGATTATATCGTTGAAGAAATTCATGATAGTAAGAAGATGACTTTTTAATTGATAAGCCAAAGTAATGATACTTCGATTGACCACGAGTGCCCAGTCGTCTGGTTGTAATATCATGGAATCGACGTCGAATGATCTGGGTCAGACAATCGGAAGGAGCATCATTTGATGGTTTGAATTCAATGATCAATGTATATAGATGAGTCTGTTCAGTCTTTTTGAATCTTACCTTTCCAAAGGCTGCAGCACTGATTGGACTCATTTCGGAGGTCCGACAAAACTCCAAATAATGTGAATACAGTAGACATCGAGGTAAACAAACACCTTCACATAGTTCGTAGTTAGCCTCTAGCCTATTATGTTATTGAAAAAAATAAGTTGAAAAAGTTTTCTTACGAACTTCACCCACTAAGAAATTAAACAGAGAACTTTTTCGAATAATTACCATTTCATTGTCTTTTCGGTGGCTTTTGACTTGAAAAACAAAGATCGTTCAGACATTTGGACGATAAAAAGATTAAAACAGGATTCTCTCTTTTTCTCTTGAAATTGATTACAAAAATGATTGTAAACCTCGTTACAACGGTAAAAGCAATTAGATGATCCGGAATCAAAGTTGATCGTTATTTTCACCTACTCAAAGTATCTATCTATGGATAAATGAAAGAGTTGACAGTCAAGTTGTTAATCACCCTTATAAGTGAAAAAGTATCGATCTAATGCTTCATCAATTCTATATCAATGATCAGCACTTAAGTGAGACAAAAAAATTAGACGAAAACATAACAGAGAGAGAGAGAGAGAGAGAGAGAGAGAGAGAGAGAGAGAGAGAGAGAGAGAGAGAGAGAGAGAGAGCGTATTAGAGAGTAAGCAACGATAATGAGTAGAGCAATCACAATCAACCTCAACGTTGCTTCCTAGTAAAGCTCTCAACCAATGGCGTTCAGTGTGTGATGGCCGAAAAGAAACGAAACATGAGCCATTCATAAATAGGTGAAATTGATAATCCAACCTCCATCGTTTCCCAGGCCACAATCAAAATTTAGCTGTAAAAGTTAGAAGATAGTGAAAAGCCATTGTGTGTAACGGTATACTCTAAATCCTACCAAATAGTACCAAATTTGTTGAACTGATGATGCCCAAATTTTTTATGTTTTACAGAGATTTGAGTCCTCATTTCAATGAGTGAGATTTATTGATGAAATCTTCTTGATGATGACAGAAATTTGATGATTGTTGGATACATTTTGTCTCATGAACAGCACCCATTAGGTTTGTTTTCCAAGACAGCATTCTGATATTTCAGTGAATCATCCATGATGAATGAAATGTCTCAAAGGAATGCATTGAGCTGGTGAACGATTGAATTCTAATAGCCATCAAGAAATCATGATCAATCATGATGCCTGTTGTGAGCTTCGTGATATTTCATCATCAAAATATGTTCATCATGTCTTGTTGAGGCAAGTGAGACCTCAGCTGCCTCCCTCTTATCAGGAAATCAGATTTCCTCCTTGATTCTGAGCGTGAGACTGTTTGAATCTATCCATCTAATTGGACCAAACAAGAGTAAGCTATTCTAGGGGATCCATTTTTCTCATTCGAATATCTTCGATTGCACGATGTTCAAGTTCAAGGATTTCAAGTACCAATAAGTAAGAATGGAAGATCTTTCTCTTTCCAACGGAGCATTAATCAGACAAGAAGGTGGACGGAATTTTCCAATAACATTTTCGAGAACATCTATACTATCGGTGATCAATAGGTGAGAACCCTTCACCATGAAATAGAACTTGTGATAGAAACATATTTCTTATCCATACTGTCAGATTAAAATTAAAGTTGGATTCTTCATATGATTCTTTCTCACAATTTAATGAGGTACCAAATTTGCCAGTCCTCTTGAAACATTATGCAAGTTGAACAGAATGAATTTGTTCGCAAGCTAAGAATAATAATACCCCAATTGTTCATTCGAAATGAAATGAACCAATGCTCACGATAGATCCTTGCAATACCTATGTAAGTTATTCTATTAAATTTTGAGGATAAAACTGTAAAATTTTTATCAGAAGCTCCGTTTAATCTTCTCCTCTTCTCTGGGAGATAAAAGCTCCATTGCTGGACCATTCAAGTTTAGGTTTTGCTTTAACATCGGACGTTGAGCATTAACTTTTCAGCTTAGTGTTCCAATCATATAACATTCAGAATTTTTCGATGAATCAGCTACTTTTTTATCACCAACCTGAGGATTTTCCATCCGCTCAACACAATATCCAATAGCTTTGCTTGGAACTTTTGTTCAAAACATATTTCTTGTCAATACATACTAATAATATTAGTGAAATTGGAATTTCCACATCCAATTTGCAATTTTTTACTCAAAAAAGACTGGCTTATTTTCTTGAAGGTATGTTATCTGTCAATTATCTGGCTGGATTGTGAGAATATAACTGGATAAAATCTCATTGAACACTCATCATCTACACTGTACTTGAGGAAATCAAGCTTTCATCATTGGACCATTCCAATCTCTTTCATTGATCTAAGGAATCAGTCAATCTTTCTGGATGGGTCTATCGAAGAATATCCAGGATGAAGTTATAATCCAGCAAAAATTTCTTAAAATCTAATGTTTTTAATACAATCTGAAAGGTTCAAAAAGAAATATCTGCCAAAAGCGAATGATCCTTTTTCTGACTCAAATTATGTGCTCACAATCATGATGAAATCGTACTTGTGGCTAGCAGCCTCGAAAGCGGAAAGTATCTTACACAACATGAAGAAAATAAGAAAGTAAATTGAAACATCATGTGGCCTGATTACATTTGGAAAGCCCATCCATTGGATGACGATCGATTCCTCTTCATCGTTACTGTAAGGTCATTTGGTATCACGACCCGCCAGTTAACATTGAATGGCTCGCAATTAGGCTAATTTTATTTGCATATGGCAGCGATCTTTTTTTTCAACAGCCATTGAGCATTCCATTTGAGATGATATCCAGTGTCATCAGATGTGACCGTGTTTATGATTATGTGTGTATATGTGAGCTGACCATTTGGTGCAACATCGGCATCAACATCAACTAAATGGTTACCGTTGTTGTTGATGGTGATGTTGATGTTGTTGGTAATTTGTATGGAAGCAACAATCTGTCACTGATGATTTGGTCGAATAGAGGCCGCGGAAATGGTTCAAGTATCGAGCGTGTTTTATAGCCCTACATTAGCACGAAAAATGGCCACACCAATTGCATGTTAAGAAAGAATACATACATATCCACATACATACAAACTGTCCTGATCGAGATATCCAAAAGAATTAGCCCGAGAATGCTAACTCATCTCGACAATGAATCGTGAATGTTTATGTTTCTGATTCACGAATGAATAAATGATATTTTACCGAACTTAATTTGCGATTTGATATAGGAAAAAATTGGAATACATGAAATATATTGGAATTTTCTCTGCCATTAGCAGACTCCCATCTGATTGTAGGCCTTTGATTAAATATTCTTTTCTTCTTGAATTTTATTTTCTCATTTCTCTTCACTTTTCATCAGGCTTACTGCATGATTTTTTTGACTAAAATGTGGTAATAATTGGGTCAAGAATTGGAGGCAAATTTCATCAAAACACGATGGATAAGGAGAAAGAAAGAGTTTTATGAAAATGAGAATCATGCATAGTTCATCATCATTAATTTCATCACTATATTCAAATTATCCACTCTTCCGGTCATCTTTCTATCCATTTCTTAACCATCTCTCTCTCTTCCTTTTGTATCATTCCAATCATGTCTCGTTCATTTTCACTTTTCTTTTTCTCGTTCAGCCAATTCTTATATATTCTCTCGAAAATGAATCTTCCATCGTTGAACATACACGCACACACATACTTGATTGCAAATTGAATTCTTCTTCTTCTTCTTCTTCTCCTTCACTTCTTCCTCCCATCGTCAACTATTGCATATCCATCCTCATCAACCGGTCAACAATCAGTCGTCTTTCTCTCTTCTTCATGTCATGACTACAAACGAAAAATGTTGTCGAAAAAAAGATGTACCGAAAAAGAAGTTGAGTTTGAGTGATTGTTGAATGAAAAGAGGTAGCCGAATGTGTCCATTGCGGCAACGGTGTTTGCATCTTCTTTTCATTATTATTATCGCTTCCGACTGTTGACCACAATCATTCTCTCAAATCGAGATCATTCATTCATCTTGAACGCTTCTTCATTCCTTACTTTATCAGCTTTCATCTCTCTCTCTCTCTCTCTCTCTCTCTCTCTCTCTTTCTCTTACTTTCTCTCTCGCTTACTTTTGACTCTCATCCCGATTCAATGTTGAAGAGAGAGTGAAAAAGATGCTTGTTCATCTTTGCAATTGAAATTATCATCATCGTCATTATTGTTATTATTATTATTACGTAATCGTAGCTACAAGTTTAAATATACACAATGAAACTACTCACATATACACATACATAAGACAAACATATACATGAACAAACGATAAGAGCTTGTGAGTATATGTGAGACTGTGTATTGTGAGAGCTCAAAGAGTATGGATTGTAATGATTAATTGAAATCATGCATAACACATACGGTTAATTGAAATAATCAGATCAAAGAGAGAGAGAGAGTGTGAATTGAAAAGGAATATATAATAGAATAGTGGTAATAGTAATGATAATAATGATAATAATAATAAAAAAATTAATAAAAGAAAGAGAGAAGGTATAATGATTACGAAATGAGTAAGAATAAAAACGAAAAATTGTTCATAAACACACAAATTAGCACATTGATATGGCGAACAAGGTTCTGGTGTCCAGTATATTTTGGAATGGAAAAAAATATACATACACACAGAGAAATTGGGAATAAAAATTGTGTCAAGATGGAATTGATTGAAATTGAAGACAATAGCAAGGTGGGGGAAGAAGAAAGATGTTGGAATAGGAAGAGGAAGAGAGGAAGAGAAAGAGAGCCATTTTGAGAGGGAATTTTTTTCATGACTAATTACAAGGATTTCCTTCCAGAGGAAGAAAAGAAATCGTACAGATGATCTTACCAAAATAGGTAATCGCTCATGGAATAGATGCCTTAAGATGGAGGCATAAAATGGGCAAAATTAACCGATGGATAGTTCCAAATGATGATGATGGACATACTTATTTGCCAACTCTTTGACCAAAGTATGATGAATATCGAGCAACATCTTCCTCACGATGGAGAGGCTGTTCAGGCTGTCCGATTAATTCATTGAGATAGTAAAAGTCTGGTGAAGATTGGCATGGAATAGATTCAGCTTCATGGGAACATGTCATCGAGTATTGATTGAACATGGTTTGATTTCCACATGCAAAAGTGTATTGAGCGAGTTCCTGGAAGATGGAGAAAGGAAAAAGAAAAGGTTTTGATGCATTACTCATTCAATCCAAATTTTATGAGACAATTTTCAGATTGAAATGTTGGTGTATATTAAGTAATATTTTTAGAAAATAAATTTCGTTCGCATGATTGTTTGTACGTGTGTGAATCAATCTACTCTACTTTGATGATTGAGATATTTCATGAGTAGCAAAATTTATGGGAATTCTCATGCATGAAGAACAAATCTTGCCGCGTTTTGGCGGCTCGGATTATAGAGGAAAAGTTTTTGGGCGAGAGAAAGCAATTCAGGATTAGGAAAAAAGAATATTCAAATCAAATGAGAATAAAGTTATGAAGAGCTTACCGAGCGTCCATCAGGGAAGTCATGTCGAATGCATACATGGAACAATTGACAATTGTTATCCATATCAGCATAATATCCAGCTCCAGGACATTGGAAAGTTGTACGAATATTTCCCAAATAAAATTCTATTCCATCAGGCAACTCATAAGCGGCTCGCTTATTCTGGATCAACGAAGTAACGAAAAACGAAACATAAGATTAGAAGATTTCATATCACATCATATCCGAGGGAATCCAAGATGATTGAAGGAAAATCAATTGGTAGACAGGAAAGGAAATCCATTTTGGAAGTTTGAGAGGAAAAAACTGAAAAAACTAATCAAAATACCCTCTTAAGTGATGCTGCATACACTAAGGTAAGCCCAAGAGCGAGCACAAGCAAAGATTGCTTAAAATTCATTGTGAAACTATTTGAAATCTATATATCGTTGACTGATAAATGTTCAACGTTTCGATGGCACAGAAGTATCCAAATTTCAAGTTTCAATACTATATACTATACGAAACGGGATGAAGTGAACAAAACACTCAAACACACATCCAAACACCGGTCAAAAGTGAAAGTGAATCTTTTATCTTGACTTCTCACCGAATATAAGGGAATCTATTTACCTTTATATACTGAGGGGTTGGACTGTATTTTTCAGGGGAGGTTACATTGAAGTGAAGATGATGGATTTCGAAGATGAGTACAAAGTTCTGAATGAATCTTCACTATTAGAACCGGCCTCAGAGCGCGCGCTTTCGAACGATGTACTTTCTCTCTCTCTCTCTCTCTCTCTCTCTCTCTCTCTCTCTCTCTCTCTCTCTCTCTCTCTCTCTCTCCTTCTCATGAAATTAAGAAGAAGGAGGATCCATTGAGTAAGGGGAAAAAAGAATAGCAAGTGAGAAAGAAACAGAATAGAAAGTGAAAGTCAGGATCGACATGAAAGTATGTATGTTCCAAGCACGATCATTCATGAGATAGATAGCCTCAGGGGAAAGAGAAGGATATGTGTGTGTAGCTTACCCCATAACAGTTGCTCATCCTTTTCTCTTCCCGCCATCAAAGTTTTCTCTCTCTCTCTCTCTCTCTCTCTCTCTCTCTCTCTCTCTCTCTCTCTCTCTCTCTCTCTCTCTTTTCGCGCGCGCTAAACACTATTCGAGGTTGAAAAGTATGTCAGACATTTCAATAAGCAATTTTTACTCAATCACTTCTCATGAATACACTTCTAACTATGTTTGCAACATTGTTTGCGTCTGTTAAGTTATTATCTATTTTGATGGGATATATTCAAATCAATCCAATAAATTAGCATTATGCAGTATGAACAGATCCGAAGGGCAAGTGGTAACTGGCAATATATTGTTAACACATCATCACTTCTATAGAGGATCATACAAATGTATAAACGAATGGACATAAAAAATGAGCCATCTCCGGTGGACCAGACAGTCATTTGCATAATTAACTTTTCGTCCTCAAAGGTAAAGGTTGGCTTAATTGTAACTCCTCTTGAGTACGGAAAAGTATTAATTCGATACTGTTTTTGTTTCATCACGTAATTTTTTAATTCATCTATAAACGAGTGTTTTATGATTGATTCTAATCATTTCGAATAGGACCAAAACATTAAATCAATTCATAAAAGGAATCAATGAACAGTCAGGAGAATTTCAAGAATATATTTTTCACAAATCCAATGAATTTAGGAGTCCTTCAATATGTGAACTGGTAGCTATTTGAAGAGGATCATCAATGACTTTCTCTCAACAATAAGTGCTTTCTATTATTTTTTCCCAATAGATGATAGGCATTCGATGAAATTGACATATTTGTCTGTTAATGATGTTGTATTGAGAAATAGAAGGTTCTTGGTAAACGAGTAGCGATTTTTCCTAACAAAGTAACATCCAAGCAGAAACATCCCAAACCTTCACTCTCAGTTATTAATATGAGTGAGATTTGTTAAGACGAAATAATGAACCATAGTCCATCGGTTCGAGTCCGGTTATAGAAAACTTTCATTTGATCGTTAGTTCATCAAGGATTCAGTCTTGAAAGTTATTAAATCAGATGATATGATTTCATGATGTCCAAATATGAAAATTTAAATCTATCACAATAACGGTGAAAGATTAAGTTATATTTCTTGCATTGTAACTCTCACTCATGTAAACTTATCCATGACATCAAGGAAGGAAGCAAAACCACTTGCAACGGCTTACAAACAATCGAAATGATGATCTTGAATGTTGAACTGTTTAAGCAAGTATCAGTAAATCGTGGTGATGTGCTTATGATGGAGGATACACAATCAAGGAAGAAAAATTCCAAATAAGATCATGAAAAAATAAGCAAAATAGATCGTGAGAAAGATGGATTATGGAGTGCATTTTTAAGCTTTCTCTAATTCTCTCAATCAACTTTAGATGCCTCAATTTCACAATATATCTGTATAATAATACTCGATAGAGAAAAAAAGATATGCAGCCTAATTCAATGCTGCCATGACCTACGTTCATATATGATTGTTAAAAGCTTAGAACGATGGCCAAATCGTGTTCTAATCAGAACGAGGTGACTGAAGACGGATGGCAGACTCGACATTATGGTTAATGTTGCATACACATCATCTCAGCATTTGGAGATGATCTTTTCGAATTATGGCTCAAGCGATCATCTTTTAGCTTATTAGCCAGGAAGAAGAAATTAGTCTCTATGAGCCGACGTGCTGATTTGTCCCATTCTTGAGACAATCTTTCTCTCTCTCTCTCTCTCTCTCTCTCTCTCTCTCTCTCTCTTTCTTTCTTTCTTTCTTTCTCTCTCTTCCTTACCTTGAAGTGTTGGCCAATTGACACTTATTATGTTTTCACTATTTACCTTCATAATCATTTGACATTTGAGTATGATGTGGGTAAACGTTGAAATCAAATTTACTCGAAATTATGAATGAACATTATTGTTTCCTGTCGCTCTTGGGTTCATATTATCTATCGCCTCATGATATGCTTTTCCAATTGATTATGCAAACGAATTGATCTTAGATCGTGATGGATGCTTCGATGAGGCACATTTTGGCCGGTTATTTTGTTTCTTTTTGTTGCTTTAATACCGAAATTTGACTATTCCCATCCTCGCTCTCTCTCTCTCTCTCTCTTTCTCTCCATGCTGACCATCTAAAAGTGAAAGTGGACTTGGGATCATCACAATCGTTCATGGAAAGATGCATAGTCAATTCCATTCTAATTGGCTTATCATGAGCCGTTTCATGAACCATTTTAATTGTATTTGGAGAGAGAGCAACAAATCATGATAGGAATTGTGAGCCACTAGAGAAAGAATCGTGATACACAAAAAACATGAAGCTCCATCGTTCACTGATAGTGATCTGAATGAATGGAATGGATGAATGAAGTGGTCACATCGCTCATAAACGTTACCGTTTCGCGGTTCACTACGAATTTAATCCCCTCATCATCGTGGTGGAGGGAAATCGAGTAGCAAATGGCCGAGAAAAAGGACAAGATGAATGTTGAATGTTTGTTATGGGCTTGTTGATATCGAAAGTAAGAAATAATAATAAGAACTCGGAAGATTGGAATCATCAACTCAGGCTCTTCACCCACCACATCGACACATACGCTCAAAAGTGTGGCTGATCGTTAGGATCCTTCTACTGATAGTGATCCAGACAATCTCTTCTGATGACCGGATTTTTATTCCTTTTCTCATTCGGTCATCGAAAGGTGTCATCCAAAGTGGGAATAATGAAAATGGACACTTGAAACACTTCAACCAGCCATTTGTCAGCTATCAACACTTTTCGTGAGATTTTTATGAGCTGAATGATGTGCCGAGATATGATTTTGTTGAAGTTAGGTAGAAAATGTGTAAAACTTTAATCATACTCATGCAGTGTAGTTGTACAAAGTATGAAGAAAGAGAGAGAGAGAGAGAGAGAGAGAGAGAGAGAGAGACATCAAACCAAATTGAGAATAGAGGTATGTATCAGAGGTATTAATAAAATAGAAAAGAAAACAGGGTCACTAATTATTCAGATGGTACTGTGAGAAGAATTCTATATAGGTTGGTTTAATTCTAGGTTTGACGAATTTGAAAGCCTCAGTAAAATGAGCCATATCAACTTCATCGGCATTTATATCTTTTTCTAGGGCCAAGCGAACTGCTTTTTGACACAAGGCGACAATCTCTGCTCCAGAATACCCATCAGTTAACTCAGCGAGTTTGTCGATATCACCTCGAACCTTTTCTGATACTAACATCCGTTTCATTCTAATTTTGAATATTTCTACACGAGTTTCCTTATCGGGTAGAGGAACATATATAATCGAATCTAATCGACCGGGGCGTAACAGAGCCGTATCCACTTTGTCAGGTCGATTAGTAGCGGCTACAATAGTCACGCCGTCAAGCTCTTCAATACCATCAATTTCGATGAGCAACTGAGCAAGCACACGATCTCCGACTGTACAAGATTGAGAGCCACTTCCACCACGTTCCGAAGCGAGAGCATCCAATTCGTCGAAAAATAAAATTGCTGGAGCTGCTTGCTTGGCCTTCCGGAAAATTTCTCGGACAGATTTCTCCGATTCTCCGACATATTTGTCAAACAATTCGGGACCTTTAATGGCGATAAAATTGAGTTGACTTTCGGTTGCCAAAGCTTTACCAATCATTGTCTTTGAGCAGCCAGGAGGACCATACATCAAAACTCCTTTGGACGGTCGTATATCATGTTTGATGAATGCTTCAGGATGTTTCAGAGGCCACACAACAGCTTGTTCTAATTCTTCCTTTACTCTCTCATTTCCACCGATGTCTTTCCAATAAACTTTGGGAACTTCTAGTGTTATTTCTTTCATTGAGGTAGGCTTGATTTTTCGGAGAGCAGCTCTAACATCTTCTTCAGTGATTGATCTTGTTGTATCAATTGTTTTTTTTCGACGGCGATAACAATTGAATAGAGCTCTATTGCACACACGCTTGAGATCAGCACCAGTGTAGCTATGAGCATCTTCAGCGATAGCTTTGAGACAACTTTCCGATATATCATGAGTTTCTTTAGAGAAAATTTTTTTCAAAATTTCTAATCTTTCGGCTGCTGATGGAACTGGAAATTCAATTTCTTCGTCTAACCTACCTGGCCTTCGTAAGCCATTGTGTACAGATTCTAATTGATTGGTTACGGCTAACACAACTACCCTTTTGTTACTTCTTTTTTCATCTAAGAAGTTTCGTAGTGTACGATAGAAATTACTTTCTTTATCTGTCACATTTTTCTTACTCGAACAAAATGAATCAATTTCATCAAGTACAACCACACTCGGTGCACAATCGAGAGCTCGTTTCAATAGTCGATCAAGCTTTGATTTGTAAACTATTTCCACACTGTCTACCTTACGATTGGATGTTGGAGTGGAATTAACGGTCAATTTTGGATCAACACTTTCTGGCGCTTCTTTCAACGGATCATCTGATAACATATCACCGTAAATATTGAGAAAATTAACTTTCGGAGTCAACTCATTTGCCAAAGCTTGTATTACTAAGCTTTTTCCCGTCCCTTGCGGTCCATGCAACAATATACCATGACTCACATCAATTCCCCCAGATGAATCACCACCAAAACGTAAAGGAAGTTCGATCAGATCTTTGATCATTTCAATCTGTTCACTCAATCCACCTACATCATTCAAACACAATCCATTTCGATTTGATGCACTTGAACGACCTCTTCCTCTCATATTTCTCACCATGATGATGATGATGATATCCGATTAAGTGCGAACAATTATCACCTCAATAAGAATCCATCCCACACGAAAAAAACAATGGTCAAACAAATTGTCACCACAATTGCAATTAAAACACAATCAACGTGTTTCAAGACTTTCAAACACGTGTTTCTGTTTACACTGTAAACTTTCCACAGCATTTGCAATACTATCGATAGTATCGATAATAGATATTTTTTCGATTATCTGTGTTCAGGAACGTTGTTAAGACGAGAGGCAAAAAATTCAAATCTTTCAGATAGGAAAAAAAGTTTGTTTTGTTTGTGGATGATTGTTATTGTGTGTGATTTAAATTTAATTACACTTTGATTCATGACGATATAATATTCTGGTGTGTGTAATTGTGTGTTGTTAACGAAAAGTGTTTTGTGTGTCTGTGTGTGTTCATCATCATACCGATAATGGCTTCACCGAATAAGGAAGAGCGAAGTGATATTGGTGATGATGAATCGGTATCATTTGCTGGTCAAGGATTAAAGTTGGACAGTCAACAAGATGCCGCCAAAATTGTGGACAGTATTCGTGGCTGTTCGAACATGAAATATTTCAATTTAGAAGGCAATACATTGGGTGTTGATGCTGCAGGAGCCATTGCGGAGGCATTTGAGAGTGCAACCAATTTTAAATATGCCATTTTGAAAGATATTTTCACTGGACGCCTTAAAAATGAGATACCTTTAGCTGTCAAATCCTTGAGTCAAGGTATCATCTTGTCTAACACAAGATTAACCGAATTAGATCTTAGTGACAATGCATTCGGTCCCATTGGAATGGAAGCTTTGGCTCCTTTCTTGGAACATGAAGCATGTGAATCGTTGAAAATTTTGAGACTCAACAACAATGGTCTTGGTCCTAGTGGAAGTAAAATTCTCGGCCGAGCTCTTCATAATTTGAAAAAATTACAAATTTTCATATGTGGTCGAAATAGGCTTGAAAATCCAGGTGCCAAAGCGATTGCAGCTGCTTTGGAAACGTTAGTACACTTTTTTCATAATTTTTCAACGTTTTAACGAGCAATTTCTTAATTTCAATTCTCTTTTATTTTTCAGAATGCCTGATCTTAGGCAAGTTGAAATGATTCAAAATGGAATAAACGTTCCTGGAATTGAAGCTCTCTCACGTGCTGTCAAGGGAAATCTTGAGATTCTCAATCTCAGTGACAACACCATGAAAGTTGAAGGTAGCAGAATGATGGCTGAGGCACTAAAGAGAGCAAAAAATCTTCGTGAGCTAAATTTGAGTGATTGTCTGCTGAAAGGAGAGGGCTTCAAATTAATTCTCGAGTCTTTAAAAGAAAACGGAATCCTTCCTGGATTGAAATCGATGATCTTTCAAGGAAATGAGATCGGTGGTCAAGAAGTTGTTGACTTGATCATTGAAACTTTCTCTGATCCTGCGAATTTCAACCCGTCTTTATCAATTGATCTTAGCTGTAACAATTTAGGCGATGAAAATTGCGATCTTATGATGGACGAAATTGGACAGAAAATACAATTGATTATTGAGTAAGTTCTTTCCTTTATAATTGTCAATGATTATTCATTTCAATGTTATCTCTCTCATTTTTTTTCTCTTACAGAGACGATGAAGGTGAATATGAAGAGGACGATGATGATGAGTATGTCAAAGTCGGCGGTGATGAAGTGTCTGACGAGGAAGATGAAGAAGAAGAAGATGAAGAAGATGAAGACAGTGACGAGGACACCAATCAGGCACGAAGATACGTCGAGAATCCTGAGGAGATGATCAACAGTTTCATGGTAAATTCCTCCATTCGATTATTCTATTGAACAGAATTGAGCCTGATTCTCTCAATCCTAGGATCACACCATTGATAATCTTTGTCGAGACTATGTCCATCTTTCAAGTGAACAATTTGAAGAAAACACTGGTACCCTACATGCGGTCACTCTCAAAGATCTTAGCTATATTATCCAAGCTGTGGTGCGTAAAGGTTCTCCATTCGAAGCTACTCAAAGTCTTCTGGCTCATATGGGCTTAATAAAGGTGAATTTTCTTATCTGTCACTCTTATTATGATCAAGTTCCTATTGGAATCACAATATTTTACCATTTACCATATTTTAAAATATTTGTTTCAGAGTGAAGAAGGCTATCATAAAAAGAATTTTGACCTAAGAGGAGTTTTTGTTGCTCTAAACGAACATTTGGAATATATTCCTCAAAGCTATCGTTCCATATTACAGCTTTTCCTGAAAACGTGAGTTCCTTCTCTCGAAATTTTTGCGACAATATTCTGAATCACTAAGGTGATATCTTCTCAATCTTTTCATAGGGCACCAGAAAACAAGATACCTCAAGCTTTTTGCCAGAAGCTTCTCCAATCGCTTTAACTCATTCAATTTTTAACTATCGATGCCTATTACATTGTTTCTTCAGTGGAATATCTCTTTTTCATGCAAAGAATTAAAAAAGAATGATTCAAATCATAGCCATTCATAGTATAAAAGCTCTCAGTTCTATGAGTTCCTTGATTGATTTTCATCTAATAATGTTAGGCTTTCTCTTCCAAGGGAATGAACTTTATTCTTTTTGTAATTGATTTCAGTCAAGTTCGAATTTGAACATCTTCTGTATGGCTTCCTGTGAGTTGTGGAATAGAAAGTTCAACCATGGCACAAGATGTAGCTCCTGAAAAGTAGAAAAGTCACGTATATATATGAGCCTTTCTTCCGAGTCAGAGCTAAAATCGATCGATTTCCTGGAATGGACAAGAGAGCGATTGCTTGGAAACAAGATATTCTTGTTGACCAAATTGCTTTCTAGCTTATCACCGCATTTTGTGACGACATTGAGTTATCAATATTGTTGATGAGTATCCAGTGGATCTGCTTGCTCTTCCTGACCATCACTATCCATCCCCTGGAGCCCATTTGTATCTAACTAGCTGAAACAGCAATATTTTTTCTCATTACAATCTTTGTTCCGCCCGATTCTGTTGTCACCAGAATCATTATTCTCTGCTGATCTACCAAAAGTAATCCGATCTCATCCAATAATTTTGATCGACATATTCCACTCCACATATTATATAATGAATCGATCCGAATATTTTCGATCCCACTTCAACTGTGCTACCTTAATGAACACTTTCTTCTCAGCCTGGTGGCTATTGATGAGGTGAACATTTCACTGCTGATTACATCGACTCGCTGTTGATACATTTCAATCATATTGAGCATCCTCTGGTCATCCAACACTCACTCACTCACCCTCACCATTGGCACATACTATTCTTACTATTCTTTTCCAATCGAATCAAAATGTTCAAACAAGTTGTTCTATCGGCAACTAGACCCAAAACACCATCAGTTTATGCTACACCACCTCCGAGTAGCTCTTGTGATATGAGCCATAATGTGGATGAGGTGGATGTTTCCTCTTCTCGACGATATTCAACCCATTATTTTGGCCGATCTTTGAGTTGGGATGCAATGGAAAGCGATTCACAGGACCGTTATCATCAGGTCATGAGAAGACGCTCAAGGAGTGCCAAGGTGAAAGCATTTCGATCAGCCAATCATGATGAAGCGACAATCGACAGTTCAGGAGATGAATGGAAAGCTCGAGATTCTTCTCCATGTTCAAATATATTGAAATCATCATCTGAAAATGAAACTGAAATACTGACCAATCTTCGAAATTTACCAGCATCAACATTTCTAGCTGATTCACAGCCTTTCTCATTGCCCTATTCACCAATCGAAACATCATCAGCTTCCGTAGTTCATCGTATTCATGAACTCATCAGATCTTTCCGTCAGCGTGCATCAACAATCAAAACCAGAATATCTAAGCCCATTGGAATACCACACGAAAGTCCAACCCACATGGTGGGTGGACACAAAGGTAAACCAGGTACCATCGATCCATCACAACTGTCTGTTGAATCATCACCATCCAAATCATCATCTTCATCATCTCTTCCTTCTCTTCCTCCCGAATGGCTGGAAAAATATGGAAGTGATGAGAATTCCCTCGACTTATCCAGAACATGTTGGGAACAATTGAAATCACGGCTATCAAAACATGAGATTGGTGTTTTCGATTTTCAAAGCTATTTTTATATTTCATGGCTGATGATCGTTACCATAGCTTACCTTTACAATTGTTGGATCATATTTTTGCGCTCTTCTTTTCCATATCAAACGGAATCCAATCTGGAAACTTTCTTCATTTTAGATTATGCTTCCGATTTTATTTTCCTACTTGACGTACTTTTTTTCAAAAGCCGAGTAACCTTTGTGGAAAAAGGTCAAGTCATACGAGATGTTCGCCGATGTCGCCAGCATTATCATGAAAGTTCCATGTTTCGATTCGATTGTTTGGCCATGATGCCTCTGGACATATTCTATTTGCTCATAGGACCCAAGTCAATACTACGATTGCCTCGTCTGCTGAAAGTCCAAACTTTTTGGCAGTTTTTCGATCGAGTGGATGCACTAGCAAAATGGCCTTACTTCTTTCGAATACTGCGAACATTGACTTACATGATGTTTCTTATCCATCTAAATGCTTGCGCCTTTTATTACATCTCTTATCTGGAAGGTTTCGATGCCAACGAATGGGTATACGATAACAAAGGCAATGCATACATAAGATGCCTCTACTTTTCCATTCGAACTGCAACCTCAATCAGTGGCAAAATGCCTAAGCCAACCAACTCGTATGAATACATGTTCATGACTTTCAGTTGGCTGTTGGGAATATTTGTGTTCGCATTTTTGATTGGACAAATTCGAGATATTGTGGCTACAGCCAGTCAGAACAAAGCACATTATCGCCAAATATTGGACTCAATTCTTCGATACATGGATAATCTTAATCTGCCAGAAGATATAAAGTGTCGAGTACGACAATGGATCACTCACACATGGGAACAGCAGAAACTATTCAATGAGAACAAAATTTTCTACACACTACCGATGAAAATTAGAGCCGATTTGGCTATGGACATTCACTATAAAATGCTCAGTCAAGTGGATCTGTTCAAAGATTGTGACAAGAATGTTATCCGTGATATAGCGGTAAAACTGAAGCCTATCCTTTTTCTACCTAATAATTACATATGCCGTAAAGGTGAAGTTGGCTATGAGATGTATATTGTGAGCAAAGGAAAAGTCAATATCCTACGAGAAGATAGGATTGGAAATGAATCAAGAATATGTGAATTGGGTCCTGGAGGAGTGTTTGGAGAGATTGCTGTCCTGGGTATTCCTGGTTTATCAAGACGAACAGCATCCGTACAGAGTGTAGGATATTCAAATCTCTTTATGCTCTCCAAATCAGATCTGTGGGATACATTGAGAAATTATCCTGAAACCCAGAAAAAACTTCACAACAAGGCAAAACAAGTGATCCAGGAACGTGCTCTGCGCGATCGACACCTTACACCAGAATCTTCGATTGACGTTGATTGTATTATAAAAGAGCCAGAATACGGAAAATCTGGAACTCCGAAACTTTTGAAAATGGTTATGCAAATGCTTCCACCTGAATCTGCATGTAGTCAAATGTTGAAACGAACTCGATCATTTGATGTACCATCAACATCTGCCTCGGAAGGCTATAGTCGTGCTCGAAAGCGACCTCGCTATATGCCTTCCACTCGAATTAGATCAACTACAGAATCTTTTTCGGATTTCGAAGAATTGGCTGAATGTGATGAGGCAGCTTTTGGCCAAGACTATTCACTGGAGGATATTGATAATGAAAGTGAATGGGATGAGGAATTGAAAAACGATGAATGTTAATCGATACTCATGAGACAATTATTTGTAGCTCTCTCTCTCTCTCTCTCTCTCTCTCTCTCTCTCTCTCTCTCTCTCTCTCTCTATCAACGATAAATGCTCAGTTTTTTTGAATCAATTGATTTCATAGATATATTAATTGTTTTGTCAAAGACAATCAATACAATATAAGAGGCCAATATAGTTGAGTTTACCAAATATTCACAAAGATTTTCGATTCATTAAATCAATTGGAATTAAATCTATTCGGATAAAAGTATATTTATCCTTTTTCTATCTAGCCTGAAAATTGTTTTGCAAAACATAATCGGAATCAGGAGATAAAAAATTATCGAAATGAATCATCGTGCATCATGTTCAAGAAATTTTTCTGACGGGAATTCCTTCGCTACATTCAGCCAGATTATTTTCGACACAATTTTGCAGATGATTAAGTAAAGGCAATTGATCAGAAGAAATTTTCCATGTAATATTCGCCCTTGAACTTGAAATATGAAGACCGTATCCTGAAATTTGAGACCATCAACATTGAATAGTTGACTCAAAAAGCATCAGTGAGAATTTTTCTCAACTATCGCCAAGATTAATGAGAACTTATCAAGATCTAGCCCTGGAGTACTAATCATTCCAAAAGTACAGACTGAAGCTATCCTTCCAGCAGCAAATCATCTTAATCAGCAGTAAATGCTGGCGAGCCTTGTCATATTCGATCGTTCGATTACGTTTATTCAGCAAGAATAATCATCATGAACACTATACCCAAAAGGCTCACACAGACTATGGGTTCAACTTTAGGAATGTTATGCATTTATGCAAATTTTTATCAGTCAAACTGAATCATTTGGAAATACAATTGATTCTGAAAGAGTAGTTGAGAGAAATTCTTTCCCGCCAATAGAAGAACATGGAAAGAGGCCGGAAAAGCCAGTCAGCCAACTATGTGTTCCACAATTTTTTGGATGCAAAATTTGCCTGTACAATTGCCAGTAAGAAATGAATATTTGACAATATTCTGAATGATATATGAAATTTTTAGCAAGTCTAGCATAGTTGTCATTTATAAATATCTTGGCTACGTGCCGAAAATCATCCACCAGTGAGTCGGTCAAATTTTGCCATGCATTCTTACATCAATTAATCATGGAGGCAATATTGTGTTGAAATATTTTCCATAACGAGTTGTTGCTAAATTTTTGAAAAATTATGCCAAACTGTCTCAAGTTTCATGGAAAGAGAGAGAGAGAGTATTTATTATCACAACATTCTCCATCATATTGATAGGTTTAGGCAATTTTTTCTATCCTCTCCTCTTCTTTCTTCTTTCTGCCTTCACGATTCTCTTCCTGCTCATTTGAACGTTGGCAAACTCAATGAGTTTCATCTCTATTAGTACACTTTTTTTCTCCTCTCTAATGTTGTTAATACCTGCTGTCACTTTGGACAAGCAGGTCATTGATTAGGTCTGATTAGTGGACTCTCTTCAACTAGACTCATGCTGGTGACTAGCTGTCTCTTTGTATGTGTATAGCTGTGATGAAGGGAAGAAATAGATTATCGGCCACTGAACTCTTATTTTCCACCTCATATTCCGACTCATGGCTATTGCGTCACTATAATTCATGTCTCTCTCTCTCTTCATCCATTTGAACGAATGGCTATCGTTTCGGAGAATCGTTCACTCATGTTCTCTCTCTTCCTCTCGTTATTGTTGGAATAACTGCGGAAATAGTACGTAAGAGCTGTTCAGGGAGAGAGAAAAACTCTGTCTTTTCCTTATTACTTCATGGCCCAATTGAACTAAGCTTCGTTCCCAGCAACCTTCTTGCTGTACCACGAGAACCTAAATTTTCGACGAAAAAAAAATGGAATACAACTACCAGAGAGAGAAGTTATCTGTTCGCAAAAATGACGTTTCTAAATAATTACTCATGAAAATTACAAACACATGAGCTCATGGATCAGGAAGCGAGACGGAAACTTTTCTGCATCTCTTTTTTTTCATCTTTTTATCACAAAAGAAACAGTCTAGAGAGAGAGAGAGAGAGAGAGAGAGAGAGAGAGAGAGAGAGTCTCAATTTCATGTGGATGGAAAAAGCATTTACAGACTGACAGAAGGATCTCCCAATGCCCTTGGGCAAAATCAGAATCTTCTGGATGACACAGACACATGCACATGAACAGCTTTTGGGAAACTGTGGAAGCTTCCTTTTTTTCCCTACTTTTACCATTATTTCCCATTCTTGTTAGCCTTCGCCACTACATACACAATCAAACTTCATCTCCAATTCGATATCGTCATCACACCATGTACTCTCTTTTCCCTCACTTCGTCTACTGTCACTATGTCTACAAGATAAGACACAAGTCAGATTGGGAAAAACTTGTATCTTCCATAGACATTCTACTCTCTCTTTCCCACTGTCTCTCTCTCTCCCTAGGTATTCATGATAAGAGAATGGAAAAGAAAGAGAGAAAGAAAGATTTGAAGATTGATTATGATCGATTTTTTTTTCATCATAAAATACAGAATCAATCTATCCGATTATTTGCCTCTAGCCAACAGGTTGTATGACCTAACTGATGAAGGTTATACTATTCAGATCGTTCATCTGATTTCATTTATAGCACCATAGATAGTGTCATGTGTGTCTGATGATAGGCACACGAACAAGATTGTAGATTATAATCACCATGGAACTCATAAGTTTATTCTCTTCTCTTTCTATTCCCCTCTCCAAGATCCAAGTTAGCTTGAAGCATTTTCCCTTCCGAATAGATCAACCAGACTGTACGTTATGTGAGCTGTAAGTGCTATTGTCTTTGCCACTTTTTTTTCACTCTCTTTCTCTTTCTCCTCTCGATTCCCAGCATCGAAAAAGCTCAACGATTGTCTCGATGAGGACAATGATCAACGAATGACATATCATATTGAGTTGTTGGTAAGCGACACTTATGCTTACGGAATGGGTCGATGCAGAATGAAGGAGGATGAGAAGAGAGAAAGAGAGAGAAAAGAGTTGATGAATTGATTTCAATCCACTCGAAATTATCTTTTTCCATAAGCAAACGGAAATTATGGCTTGATTAACTGTTTGCAGGTCTAATGATAGAGGCTGAGAAATAAGTGGATTAGCTAGCTATCTGTGAGCAATAAAAAGGGTTTGATCGCTCGACAAAAGTGAAGTGAGCTCTCAGGCCAATAATGAGCCGCATCACTTTGGGAGGTGGAAAAGAGCGAAGAAGAACAATGATGTAAGAATATAAGGCACGCTTGTCCTGATTTCATGGATTCTGATATGTCTTGGAACAGTTTCAATAAGCCGTCAGAGAAGATGCGATTTGTTCTTCTCCAACATCTTTCTCGTCAACTCTTGTCATTTGTGATCATCATTATGTCTCCGTTATTCCCATCTCAGTCCATTAGGTGCCAGGATAAAGGTTATCTTATTCTAAGATCACTTTTTTCCCTCCTCTCTCACCAATTTTCATCCTCATATTGCTCATCTACTTGATTCTCTTCCATCTTCATCTTGAAAGATCTTTTTTTTTCTTTTTTATTTTACAGAGGCAACAATTTGGAACTGATTTGACTTGCATCTCTCTACACGTGTGATGAACCAAAATTTTGCCTCAATTTACCATGAAGGAATAGATAAAAATATGCTCCAAAATTATGTTGGATAACTTTTTTCCTCTCTCAATCTCTCATTTTTTCCAAAAAAATTTCAGAAGCAGAAAGAACAGAATTTAGCGATTTTTTTAAGAGCCAAAATTAAAGAGGAGAAAAATCTCTCCCTCTCTCTCCCTTTCTCTCTTCCTCTCTCTTCCTCTTTCTTTCTATCTTTCCTTCTCATTTTTTCCGCATTTGCATGTTACTTGCAACATTTTAAACGCTGGCCTCAACCTAAATGTCGATTGAACTCATCAATCATCGTATCGATAGGAATAAAAGCTTTCACCAAAGAGGAAGAGAGAGAGAGGACAAACGAGATGAGCAAGCATCCATATTCCCAAGATTCCTGCAGCGGAATATTTTCTTTATTCATCATCTATCCCTCTCTCTCTCTCTCTCTCTCTCTCTTACCCTGAAATGGGTTCGATGCCAAAGAGGTAAATCTTATTCATCCTTCACTGCTACATGAGAGGGAAATAGTATTCAAATTTTTCTGCCAATTTTTACTGTAATTTTTGCAGCATGGTCTCAAGAAAGATAATGACACTTTATTCACCCTACTCACACAATCTACTTTTCGCCTCATATCTTGAATATTTTTACTTAACTAATTTACCCACTTTAAGGTGATCAAGAGACTGTATCTCTCTATTTTTTCAACCAACTAGCGATCACAATCGGCAGAGAGAGAGAGAGAGAGAGAGAGAGAGAGAGAGAGAGAGAGAGAGAGAGAGAGAGAGAATCAAGATTTATCTAAGAAACCAACTAATAAGCTGGTTGAAAGACCAGTGATCTTTAATTTTAATTTGCAACAAAATTATCACATGAACCAATGGAACAAGTGTAATTGAAAGATAGAAAAAAAGAGGAGAAAAAATTGCATTATTAAATGTAGTCAAAGAAGTGTGTGTTAAGCTGCCAAAAAATTTAAATTTTCTTTTTTTTCGCCTCTCAATGCACACAATTACAATTAGTATGCAAAAATAAATTTAATAGTAAGTATTTTTTATCTTTTCTTCCAATCATTTCCAATGTTCTTAAAAAGAATTCAACGAATACCGGGATCATCATTATGATAGCTGTTCATTGAACTCTCATCAGTCATGCAAGTCGAATATTGCGCAATTGAAAAATACTCCAGTTGCAGAAGGATTACAGCAGAAAAGAGCCCAGCAAAAGAATCAATTTTCTGTAATCTACACATTTACATTCACATTCTTGCTTCCTTGAACGGTGAAGATGAAAATTTTAACGTTACACATACACACACACAAGATTCTGATTGATTATCCGCTGCAAAACCCTGACAAAAAAACCTTGTCACATCTATCCTGTAGGCAATTGATTTGGTATCGTATCGTATCATCTCAGCCCAAAGATCCTCGAACTAGGGATATCAGTTTTTCTCTTATACTCTGTTTCTCTTATACTGCATGATGGAATTACTAGATCTAGCTTGTATGTGTCTATGTGTGTGTATATATATACACATATTTTTACGTGAGTGCATGAGTGAGCAGGTAGTAGTGAAAGTATCAACGCGATTCCCTATGGAATGACGGAAGATCCTAGATTTCAGATCCTGGAAGGAAGTTGATGCTGAAGAGGAAAGCGTGCAAAGGGAAACGGACGATCAGTGATGAGAGAGAGAGAGAGAAAGAAAAAAAGAGAGACGCAAAAGGTATTGAAGAAATATCCAGGTTTCCCAAATCATGGCATGTAGATGTGTAAACCGAAAAAAAAGAGAAGAAATAATAAAACCAAATAACCAGGAAAACCTGCAAACGTTGGTGTAAGTGTGTGTGTGTGTGTGTCTGTCTGTGCGATGGCATCATGTCAAATGAAAAGGGAGAAGAAATTTTCAACTGATTGGCTTGGAAGATAATTCTATTAAATTCAAGATTCTCTTGCTAGCAGCATGAAGCTTACCTCAGGCAAATGCTCTTTTCTTTCTCTCTCTCTCTCTCTCTCTCTCTCTCTCTCTCTCTCTCTCTCTCTCTCTCTCTCTCTCTCTCTCTCTCTGCTCTGCTCTGCTCTGCTCTACAGCGAGCTTGTCCTCGAGATAATTGGAGAGAGAAAGAAAGAAGGGAAAATGAGAGGAACAGATCCAGTCATTGGTTGTATATTAATGAGAAGATTTGGTCTTGAACGATAATTACAATAGAGAGATGTGATAAATTTCACGATTCACTCGGCTGATAGGGTTGACAGTGTGTGTGTGTGTTGCGAATGAGAGAGAGAGAGAGAGAGAGAGAGAGAGAGATTCCCTTCTCTTCCATGTTGAGGGAATTCCTCTCTCTCTCTCGCTCTCTTTGGAAGATAGTAATGCCATGATTGTGTGGTCATCGAACGAAGTGATTCAGATTAGAGTTCATCATGATGCATCCATGTGTTGGGGAAAAATGTGGTCAGGGAGTGAACACCTGGACCAATAGGATTAGCTGAGTTTCCTTGATTTGGCTGATGATTGGAGGTGATGATTCATTGCAAACTATTGGAAAATGCCTCTTGATGATAAGGATGATGCATACAAACATGTGTGCTGAGAATTTTCTTTCTTTTAGCATTGAAAAAGTGATTCTTCCGAGAGTTCTTTTTCCCTCTTCCTTATCTTTCTGGATGGATGGGATTTTCTATCTGCTCATGACTCATATTCATAGTGTATATATGGATTTTCAGGTTCAGGGTCACATTGTTGCCTGATTGCTTGCCAGAACTATGGTTGCATGGTAGAGTGGTCATCACTTTTTCTTTTTCTCTCTTTACAATTCAAAGTTGATGAGATGTATGTGAGAGAAAAAGAGAGAAAAAGTATCGAGAAGTCATGTCTTGCCAGTTGACAAGGAGGAATGGAATCGTGATGAGAAGGAGGAGACTAGGATGACAATGTTCATAAACCGTAATCATGTGGAGCTTGGATGGGAGAGAGAGAGAGAGAGAGAGAGAGAGAGAGAGAGAGAGAGAGAGAGAGAGATGCTGTTTCCAGGGTAAATTGTAAGAGAGTGTCAGAATTTTCCAAGTGAAAAATGTCAATTGAAATCAAATACAATTGGAATTCATCATCATGAATGTGAGTCAGAATGAAATATGTGTATGTGTGTGTGAGTGAATATTTTCCCACAGAGACAGAGACCAGAGGAAAAATAAGGCTAACTGTCTGGTGTTTGGAATGTATATTTTTATCCACACACTCACACATTTTGATAACATGTCTATCAGACAAAAACGCGGAAGTATCATTTGAAAAATTCATCAACTGGATCACCAGAACGATGATCAATGCTACTACTTGGTTGTGGCTATTCAGTTCCACTTCTTCTATCGGCCTCTAATCCTTGAGGCATGCATACACCACCTTCAGACTTTATTGTTAACCACTCTTTTGCATACACATACAAGATACAATTTCATGACAGCAAGAGGAAGAGAGAGAGAGAGAGAGAGAGAGAGAGAGAGAGAGAGCACATATCGAATACACAAGAATGGAGAGCGAGAGAGTTCTTTTTTTGGAGAGTTCTAGCAGTTCGACTATCCACCCAGCCCGATTCGACCTGAATGGTGAGAGAAAAATAATTATCTACTCTCCTTCTTTACCACTCTTTTTCACATTCAAATGGAATGAAGAAAACCCTTCCATACCTACACACACTCACATTTACATGTACATGTATATGCATGTTCATGATAACCCTTTATTCAGCTCATTACCAGATCAATGGTACTCTTTTTCTAATTTCATCTCGCCACTCCAGTCGAACAGCATACTGAAAAATTTTGTTTGATCATCCGCACACAAATCAAGTGCCAATCCTTGGACTACAAGTCACGAAAAAGCCATAGAAAAATAAAATATCAACTGACCGATGGCCAGTTCGAGAAGAACAAGTAGTAGGAAAAGAAAGAAATAAAGAGAGAGAGAGAGAGAGAGAGAGAGAGAGAGAGAGAGAGAGAGAGAGAGAGAGAGAGAGAGAAAGGCAAGCAAGCAATGTGTGTAAAAGTGTTGCCTGGATGTGGCCAAAGTGAGCCTTTATTTTCGGTGTTACCAGGGGGAAAATTCTGCGAGATTCAGAAGTTCAGGATATTGGAGAGAGAGAGAGAGATGCATGATAGAGAGAGAGAGACTCTCTCTCTCTCTCTCTCTCTCTCGAAAGCAAATGTGGCGCTAGTATCTGATGAGAGAGCGAGAGCTTGTGTGTATTGAGAAGGTCTCTCGCTTTTGGATTTATGCTTGTCTCTCTCTCTCTCTTTTTCATTTTTAATTGTATAAAAAAAGAGTGTTTGATTGTGGTGTGTGTAAAAATAATCTTGTGATCATTATCCGTTTGATAACACGTGCGGTATCTTGAGAAATGACCACTGCATTAAAGTCAATTGTGAGCAAGAAAAAGAAACGAATTCAAAGGGATGGCTTCAATTTGGACCTTTCATGTTAGTATATTGGAAGAGCATTTCCCTCTGTTGTTACTTTACTATTTACACACACAGTTTTGTGTGTGTGCTTCTCTCTCTCTTTTCCACTCTTTAACATTATATTTTTTTTCTCTCTCTCTTTATCTCTTTTATCTGCGATACATCCAATTCATTCCATTTCATTCATCCATTCATTGGCTCATGGGGACTTCATTGGTCAACTCATTCACTCATTATCATCATGCAGATATACTGCCTAACTTAATTGCAATGGGCTATCCCGCGGATAAAGTAGAAAGAATATATCGTAATAGCATTGACGATGTTAGAAAATTTCTAGACCTCAACCACGGAGACCATTACAAGATATACAATTTGTGCTCCGAGCGCAATTATGATCCTTCCAAGTTTCATTATCGAGTTGCTCTCTATCCGATTGATGATCATAATCCACCATCATTCAATTGTATCAAAAAATTTTGTGAAGATGTCAAAAATTGGCTCCAACAAGATGAGAATAATGTTGCAGCGATCCATTGTAAAGCTGGTAAAGGAAGAACAGGAGCTATGTTGTGTAGTTACCTTGTCCACTCAGGACTTTGTCAAACCGCTGGAGATGCATTACAATTGTATGCATCTGAGCGTACCAAAGATAATAGAGGGGTAACCATACCCAGTCAGCGTCGATATGTTCACTATTATGAAAGACTAGTCAAAAGCAAGAGAGAGTATCAATTAACAGACATGTTTTTACGGTCCATCTTGTTACAACGATTACCCAATCGTACCAAAGGTGGATTCTCTTTGATGATATTTCAAGATAAACAATGTGTACGCAAAGAATATTTGGAATGCGCCAAAGGCGAAGATGAGATATATCTCACCTTCGAATCACTTCAGCTCAGTGGTGATGTGAAAGTTGAATTGTATACCTGTAGTAATGCAAGTAAAAATACGGAAAGAATCATCAAAAATGATCGCTTATTCACATTGTGGTTGAACACTTTCTTCATCAAATTAGAATACAGTGATCCTGTAAATGTAATCAGCTGCAGTAATGGTGTTAAATCAACACAAGCACCCAACAACACCATCCCCTCTCCTCCACCTCCTACATCTAACACGAACACTACATTTCCATCCTCATCACCATCAAGGAATAGTAACATTGTTAATCATACTAACACTTTGGATGTATTAAATACTATCACAACTTCGTGCACAGTAGAGGCAAGCAATTGTAATAATCATTCAAATTCTCCAACAAATCTTGCCGTTACCTCATCTTTTGGCAAATCCCCTGCATCATCAATCAATGATGGACTAATGGCCACAAGGTCTTCAACAATTAAGCACCTTTACAATATTGAAGATGATTATTGTGATCATATAGAGAATTCAACTTTATCCAATACATCAGGGGAAATGAAAGAAAATTCAACCATAAGCAATCCTTCTATTGCTACTAGAGGCCCACTGTGCACATCATATGTATCCAACATCTCTATGAATTCGAGCAATAATCGCAAAATGAACGGGTTTTCTTTCAGAACATCGGCTGTTTCCATTTCTCCTAAAAACAACAACTCAAACAAATCACCATTCAAATCTAATAGTGCAAAGTTCTCCAATTACAAAACAAAGCTACCTGCGTTAGTTAGAGTTAATGGCCGATCTTCTACCGATCAATCTAGTGCATCCTCATTATGTTCATCTTCACATTTAAGTGACTCTCGAGGAACTTTTTTATCCGGTTCCAATCAAACTTCGAGCTTATTCCATGGGAGAAGGTAAGTTGATGAATGAAAATGCTCTTCTCTTCTCTTGACAATTAATGATGATCACTCTTTGGGTGTTCAGTTTTTTCCTCTCTTTCTCTCTTCCATCTCCTTCACTCACTCGAACACTCAACTTATATTCTCTCTTTCTCTTTTCTCTCTCTCTCTCTTCTCTACTCTCTGCAGATTTAATTTTTCTGACACCTTAGAGGACGGTGATCATCCGCTACAATTTTACAAAGAAGATTTGGACAAAGTTGGTAATTTAGACGATTCTTTTAAAGTGACTTTAACGTTCAGAGAGACCAAGTGAAGAAGCCAAACTACTTTTGTTCTCCAACGTCTACACTTTTCACGGTCAGCTTTCAAACACTAGTGGCAAATGCGTTCGATAATATACATACATTAAAGCACACCTCTCTATATCACATAAGCGATGAATCCATTTCGATTGGGATACAACTTATCGATTGGACCAGAGAGAAGAAAAAAAATCATGAGCATGTAGATCAAATGCCCTGTTACAATCTTGCTCAAAGTTCTGACATGGCCCTGTAGCTTAGAGGCAGAGCGTTGGTCTCGTAAACCAGAGGTCGTGGGTTCGAATCCCACCTGGGCCAGGGTGTTTTGCTGCGCCTTTTTGCACCTCTAACGCCTAGCCTCACTCAATGGCAAGAAGAATCATGTACATCATCTAAACATACACACACACAAGGGTCTTTCTGGGTGTGCAGTGGCCTTAGTGGTCACCTTGTGATGACGCTCAAGCTGAACTGGGAAGGGTGGAAATCCTCCTTCTTCCGCTATTTTTTTCCCCTTTCTCCCTCTATCTCACTCTTTTCTTTCTCTCTTCCTCTCTCTTTCTATTTTTCTCTCTCTCTCTCCTGATGGTCATGAGCATTCCATGAATTCCCATCGAAATATATGAATTGATTCAACATTTTCCGTTTAAGCGCCAATCAGAGACTGAGGATTATCTCAACGCGGTTTCAGGACCTGATTGATTGTATCATTAATTATCACCATTACCACAACACACACACACGTATAAATACTATATATATATCCAAATTGATTCAAATTGTGATATCATTCTCTCACTCATTTCTCTCTCTCTTTCTTCTTCTCTCATTTCTATTTGATCCTTATTGGTGTCTCGCTGATTTTATCCTCTTTCCCAGCCTCCACCTTCCTTCTTACTTTATTTCTCAGGCCTGAGTATGATTTGTTGATCAAATTAGTTCAATATGAAGTTTTATCTTTTTCAACTCTAAATGTCCATATTACAATCGCAACAATCGGGCAAATTACTTGTTCGAAAAACATGATTAAAAAATGTTAGTGACTCTTTGTAATTTTTTGTGTCCTCTTTTTTTTCTCTCTCACTCTCGTGATAATCAAAAATTTAATCTTGGATTCGAACATTTGCAATCAAAAGCGGAAACAGAAATCATCTGATTTAAACTTCGAGGGAGAAAAATTGAATTTCCGCTTAAATTTTTTTTCTCTCTCTTTCCTACAATCAATGTAATCATTTCTCATCTTTCGAAAGGATCGATATTATAAGGCTTCTAATCAATAGTGGCATTTTCTCTTTTTCTTTCCATGTTACTCGAAGTCGATTTCTCTGAAGACCATTACCACCACTATCGAAATTGGAGTCCTTGTATTTCAATCCAGACATGAGTTGAAAGGATTATTGATCGTATAATGTATCATCATGTTGTTATTTTTAGTCTAGTTATTCTCTGGTAGATACTTTTTTGAAGCTAAATTTTAGCACTCAAATTTCACCTTGAAGGCACACCTCTATCTAGAGCAAATGAAACTAATTTGCAGTGAATTCTTGATGAATATGAAGAGTTTATTTTCAAATTTAATTTATTTCATTACTTTCAACGCCATGTGTGTGTGTGTGTGTGTGTGTGTACACGTTGAGCGAACAAGTCTTGCATTGATGTTTCATTATAAGATCTACAAAATGTGTAAAGCTTCTACTCTCACATGGCAAACCAGTGAATCGAGTTTTTTGCTTCAAGCTACAGAATTTGAAAAGTTTTGAAAAAATGAAACTTCTTCTTCTATCTTCTGTTGGAAGAGAGAAAAAAAAAGAATAAAATGAAGTCAAGTAAATGTCATGGCCTGAATTGGTTTGCTCTAGGAGAAAGAAGAGGAAAGACAGAGTGATTCGAGCGATTATTATTAAATTAACTCTTTTCACTCGGAAACTGTCTACTCGAATTGGTGCTAATTTTATGCGCTCAAATATATATGTGAATAAATATATCGGCTAAAATATCTTTCTCTCTCTTTCTTTCTCTCTCTCTTGCAATTGGAAGGCCGTTTTTGATATACGTGATGCTCCTCTCTCTTCGAATTACCATGGAATTCACTGATAAGCTTCCATTTCACCTTCAGAGTCAAGTGACTTGATTAATCAAAACTCGGCAATCTCTATCGAGTGACACGAAAATTCAGTAGTTTTATTAGCAGAAGTGGTGGTAGTAGCTGTATAGCTGTGTAGTAGGAAAAAAATTGGTACCGCAATCAGCAACCCTAATTTTGGATTCATAAAAATTCAATACAAGTTCAGCATCAAATTATACACATCTATTCGCTAGAATAGCACAATCAATATGATTAGCAAGTAACGAACAGCTATAATCTTGGACCGAAAAAAGAGAGTACATTTACACCATATAATTCAGGGACATTTTCAGATAGATGTATATATTATATATTATATGAATGTGTGTGAAACGAAGAAAGGAGTAAATTCGAAAAAATTCGAAGAAAAAATACTTTCTCATTTTGGTTCATTTTAATTTTCTTTTTACATACAAATACAATCACTCATTGCGGAGCCATCTATTAAGCGCAAACAATATATTCGAATAAAGAGGAGTGGAAAAAAATCTGAGGAAATATTCTGAGAGCAAAAGAGAGAGAGAGAGGGAAAATTTTTTTCTTCATTTTCCTCCCTGAATAAATATCGTATAATATATTTCCTCAATGCTCTTAATTTTTCCTCCCGAAAAAAAACAACACAGTTCGAAGAGAAAATTCTCTTCCTTTCCCATGATATTCTATTGTATTCCAAGGTATGATTTAGCGAAAGACATCGAATCGAAAGTAATCAAAGCCACTTGACATCATTATCATCATCATTATTGTCACCATAACACTTAGCACAATTTTTGGCACTGTCCAAGCCAACGATAACGTTAATATTAATTAAAAGTATAACATATCGGAGAATCCAATTATCGTGCTCACGAGAGTGAAGAAAGAGATAAAAAGGCTCTCCATTTCTCTCTCTTGACCTCTTCGATTGATGACGTACGAACAAAAAATTATCCCATTAATCTGTAATCAATATTATCAATGTTCACACACACACAGCATTGATGTTGAGATGGAAGCATTACACATTCAGTTGGTGAGAGAGGTGAAAAAAAAGAATTGATCAACGAAGCAAACAAAAATGTTGCTGTTGTTTCTTGGAATTCAAGAGTAGAGGAGACGAGAGAAAGAGAGAGGAATACACACTCAGGAAAAGGGTTCCAACCAACAAATTATTCCGGTCAAGATGTGGACAAGATGAAGTGTTCTTAATAATACTTAATGCAATTGAAACGATTGTGTGTGTGTGGATGTGCGTATATAAGTATGTATATAAGAATGAATGTATGTGCAATGAGAGCGGGTGTGAAGTGAATCCATGTGTGTTTTATGCAAATTGGTGAGCATTTTGGGTGATGAAAATTTGTGCCTCCTCCAAATGCGAATAAGATTCCTTGTACAAAGGGAAGATAATTTGTTGGAGAATAATTCATCACAATTATAAATTCTTTCAAAAACATTTATGGTGTATGTGTTGTAGCAAAAAAATAATATTCATATTTAATGATTTAAGAGCGAAATATGTGTGTATGTGTGTAAGTGTGCGCTTCTCTGTTGTGCTCTAACACTCATATTAATGAGAACTTTTCGGATTGTTTCATCTTTTTCCATCAACTTGAGAATGTACATGTAAATGAATGTGTGTGTGAGTGTATTGCGTATGTCTGGGCATTCTTTGAATCTTTTCGAATCAAAATATATATTAATCTTGACACTTATGAAGACAGAAGCAACTGTTGTCCAAAGATGAAAATAATCGATAAGTCATATCATGTACCCATCGAACTTGTTGACCCTATCGATCGGGGAATGATGATGAAAGTTGGCAGCACTTTTTTTGCTCGATTCTGTTTCTACACATACACACACTGATTTGGTTGAGATTCCAAATAGATTTGGCTAGATGAATTCACCATTTTCACATGGAGTATCATCCGGAAAGTAGCTAGAACAGTCCTTAAATGGTTTATAATGATGATCGGGAAGAGAGAAAGAGAAAGAGAGAGACAGAAAGAAGATGGTTTCGAGTGATTACTCATTTCTTCTTCAATCATTTGTTGCACAAATCGAATTATGCCTTTGCCTCTGTGAATTTCTCATTTTCTTTACAGATTCTTTCTTCTTTCTTTCCGTTTCTCTCTCTCTTTCTCTCTTTCTCTCTTTCTCTGTTGCTTTGTTGAATTCTCTCTTCACAGTAGCGAGATAATTCTTTTCTCTCTTTAGCTTAGAATAGAACAAAAGAGTGAACATTTGGTCTCCAGATTAGAGGAAATGATTGGGATTAATTTGTTTCCATTGATAGTCGCGGTAGACACTCACTTTCGAAGTCTTACATGAGATCTTGTCAAGATTATGTTTCACATACAGACGAACATACAGAAGACACATAGAGTTCTGATATGATGTTGATCAATTGAGTTGTTTCTAGAAACTTTTTCCTATCATGTTGAGAACTCATCTTGGCTCTGCTCATTCGAATGATGGTGATAGCGATGAACTGGAATATTCTGATAACGTCTCAAAGTCTCAGAGGAAATTCAAACCGTATGACCACAATGATAGCTGTCAATGGCCATTCAGCGATGTCACGAGTAGAGCTTCGAAAGAGAAATAGAGGAATAAAACGTGTCCTGATGATCAATAGGACTTGTGAGTAATTTTCTTGCATTCAATTGATATTGTTGGAGGACTTTTTTCGACATCTCTTTCGCCTCACTTGAATCAATGATAAAGCTCGATACCGATGAGAGAGGATCTCCATAAATTGGTTCCGTAAATCCAGCATTCATCAGTGTTTGTCGTAAGGGTTTTTGCTTGATATGGAATTGTAAAGACAAAAGAATTGAAATTTTTCTATGTTTACACAAAAATGATTAAAAATAACCAGATTGAAGCTGCTGTTGTTGTTGTTCCATGGATATAAGATGGCAATGTGAGGAATTTGAATTAAGAACAGTCATCCACCAAATTGAAAAAGAGGAGAGAAAAATAGAGAGAAAATAATCAAAGTATGTTTGTAGTTGAGGAAAATAAATGCTCCAATTTTGATCTCATCTTAAGGAGCAAAGTTAAACCCGCAAGAGAAAGAAAAATGTAGAAAGAAAGGGAAAACAGAGGTTCAAGTTAACGACAATTAAGAAAGAATCTGTATCGCAGGGAAAGAATATTCTTTCAGAGTATGCATAATCAACAAGGTTGTCCATGTGGTGGATGGGGTAGAGAAAGAAAGAGAGAAAGAGAGATGGAAGAGAAGTGACGGAAGGGAATAAAGATGAATGAGCAGCTTAGTTGAATGAAGGGGATAAAAGAATTTGCATTCAGCAAATTTATTTGGACGGGAAAATGAGAGAAGTAGAAGATGATCATATCGAGAAAGAGAAAGAAGCAAAGATGCGGATGAGAGAGAGAGAGAGAGAGAGAATAGGAATGAGTGGAAGAAAGGAAGAAATAGGATGTCTAAAAGGCGGGCAAGGAATCATGATACTTGAGATGAATGGAGATGCAAATGAAGTGATGCTTTCGCTTTGCAATGCTTTCGAGTTTTCCACGGATAAAAGAACATGGAAGCCCAGTTAGCTGGTCGTTTGAATAAGAACGAAAGAGAGAAAGAGAGAGAGAGAGAGAGAGAGAGAGATGGGAAGAATCGAATGATGAAGCTGGAAGGTCGTAGTTAAAGAAGGAAGAGAGAGAGAGAAAATCGTTGAATGGTCATTGGGAATGAAAATGATACGGATGTAGGACAAAAGAAGAAAGAAATGATATGATGAATAGCTGAGAGCCATTCAATTAGAATGATGAGCTTCAGAGAGATGGTGAAACAAAAGAACGATGACAGAGGAAATGAGAGGATAAAGACAAAAGTGGGGAGAAAGTAAAGTAAACGGTGGACACGATTGATGATCAGCATCCTGAAAGTGGAAAGATCATGGTATATTTCATTACGAAAAATGTTATAATAGCTAAGCTAGAATAATAGTAACAATTACAATTAAATTTTGTGTGTTTGTGTGTTCAGTGTGTGCGAAATGCTGAGTTCGTTCGCCTTTCCTCGTCTTGAATACATTTATGAATATTCACAATCACATTTTCAATTCCCTTGGATTCTGAGTTGACAAAAAGAATTTTGATTTTGCTCCGGCGATAAATCAAAATTCAAATTTCATTCAGGCAGATGAAGAGATGAAGATATTATGGACGCTGAAATGTAGATGATGATGATCGAAAATTACAATCAAGTGGTCAGTTGAGGGTGAACTGAGAGGGCTTAAGTGAATTCAGGATGCTGGCCCAGGCAAAGGAATCAAACCAAAGATGATGAAGTCTGGATGTTTCTTTTTGGAAGTCTTCTTTCCTGGAAAAAGAATCAAGTATATATATGTACATGTACGATTGAGTCACAAATGGTGATATCACTATGAATATCGATCGTGAATCACTATTTGGCTTTTGGGTCAAAATGTTCATCAGCCATGAGAAGTCCAAGAGAAGCATTGGACCAGGAAAATTATCTTCTGACCATCCTCATCCTTTCTCTTCTCTTTTATTCTCTTCTCTCTCTCTCTCTCTCTCTCTCTCTCTCTCTTCACCCACCTCTTCATCATTCCCTTTGATCTCCAAGAATAGCTGAGGAATGAGGAAAAAGAATCCATCAATGAGAGAGAATACCCTAAAAGTCGCTTCTACCAGTCACTTCTCGTGTCCTGCGGCTCACAATTCACACGCAAGCACATTAATTGGATGAGATGATCCGAGAAAAAGAATCAAAAAGTCAATATAATCATCAACAGAATTTTTACCTTCGATACCCTATGCTATTCCAATTTCAATCTTTCATCCCTTCCATTCCACTTATATGCCTCTTCCGCATCACTTTTGCAAATAATTTCAGCCATCATTTTACCTGATAATGAAAGCTTACAGGCTCAACCAACTCATCTCATTTGTTCACATCTTCTAACGTATCAACTTTCTCTCTCATCCTCATCTTCATCTCCATCCCATATGTGACTATGTATTTCTCGTGTACCCATCTCTTCTCATCTTCACTTCCTTTCCTTTTTTTACTTGATTTCTCTTTCATTTTTCATAACATGTCAACCATTTTAGTGATCATGATGGGAAAGGCCGGTGATGAGAATCCAAGTGATGCGGTGAGGAAAATATGATGAGAGAGAGAGAAAGGAATAGGCCAAATTTTGCTTCATTCGAAGTGAAACAGTTTTGAGAGAGGAAAGAAGGTATAAAAAAATGAAGATCAATATCATCCTCCATTGAATTCTTAGCCTTCATCTCACCTCGTCTTTTATAATCACCATCCTCATCACATTGGCTCAAATACTTTTTATATACACATTTTCCATCACTTTGACTACAGAGATCTCTCTTGCTAACTTGATCTTTAGCCTCTCTCTATCAGCCTTCTTCTTCTTCTTTTTCTTCTTCTTCTCCTCTCGTGCATCACTCTTTTCTCTCCCTTGACGAATCTTGCCGCATTTTGCAAGGTAATTTCTCTCTTTTTACAGCCTTTTAAAGTATCTATCTATTTCTTCCATGGAGGAAGTGAATAGAAGAAAAATTAATGTACCAAATTAGCTAAAAAGACCTGTGGGCCGAAAGGGTTAAAGAGAGCGAAAGATGGAGAGAAATTGAGAAGGCTAAAAGATGGAGAGAGAGAGAGAGAGAAAGGAAGAGCAAATAGATGAGAGGAAAAGAATGAAGTCATAATAAAGCTACTCAGAGCTTGAATCGGAGATTTTATGTCGCTTTTCGGCTCATCAAAATGGCTGAGAGATCTGAGAGATGAAAGCAAATTACTACTCACCATCAAGTAATCTAGTCTTTCAGTCTCCTATTTTCTTTCTCTTTTCCTCTGTCTTTCTTTCTCTCTCTCTTTCTCTCTCTTCCAACGTGATTCGTTTGATGCAAACAGATACTTTTGCTCCTTTTATTCTCTTTCCATTGCTTCCTCTTCTTCTTCTTCCTCTTCGTCTTCTTCTGACCAATCTTATCATCCTTCATTTATGTTTTATTGACTTTGCTCTGAATGAGAACGCAAGAGATGTGCATGATGCTTGGTGATGCTGGGTGATGGAAGATTTGGACACGAAAGTGGTGAAGATAGAGAGAAAGAAAGAAGGAATAGAGAAAGTTTGGTTTGAGAAAGAGAGGGGAAAAAGAAATGGAGAAGATTTTCCTCATCACCACAGATATAACAAATAAGTGAGGAATGAAGCCAAAGGAACAAATAAAGATCATAATCTGAAAATATCACTCGAATAGTAGAAATGAATCCTCTTGGAACAATGATGATGGTGAATGATGATGATCGGAGCAAAGCTTTTAAGAAAGAAAGAGAGAGAGAGAAAGTGGTAGAGGAAAGAAGAAGAAGGACGGTTCGAACTATCATTTCATTGCATTATCAGCGCGGACATATTTTTCTCTGGACACGGCTCCAGATGGTGCATTGGAAATACTTGGATAAAATCGTTCTGAAATTCCGCTTCTGCTGATCCCATGGGTGGTAGATTGCCCAAGTCTCGTGTGTATGGGCTTCGCTGATCACCAGGCTGATTTGGTGGTCCATTTACCGATGTGGTTACCATGGTCTGTTGTTGTAGGGCCAATTGACGACCACGATGCATTTTGAAAGCAATACCTATTGAGGCTACCACCGTTACGATGAATAAAACTACCAGAATTCGAGTTATAGATGAAAGTGTGGATGCTGTGGAAGATCCGCTGCCATTTGGATGACAAATGCGATCAGATGTGATTGTATGGCCGAACACTTCTTGGGCCTCAGTTCCGGCTGGAAGGAATAGAGAGAAAAAGAGATGGAATAAGAGTGAAAGATGAGAAATCGGATGAGAGAAAAAGGATGAAGAACATAGGAATAGAGGAGAAAGTGAGTGAGTGAGTAGAAGAAGGCGGGTAGAGAGAAAGAGTTTCAATTAATCTCATGAGTTACTGCAAGATTTCGGGGATGCTGGAAGGAAGCCTCAATTAATGGCACGCTATTCTCGTCCAAACGCTAGCGATTTGGCATCTTCATTTCTCCTCCCATCGGCCTCATCACCGTCATTGGAGCAGATCTTCTGAGAAGTCAGAGAAGAAAGTGTATGAAGATAAGCTGGAGCATGGTGAAGAGTAATACTTTTCCAATGATGCTAGCTTGTTTGTCTGTCTGCCTGCTATACTATATGTACTGTATACTGTGTGTGTATGTGTATGGGAATCAAAGTGAAGAATTTGCTTGAATCGTTTTCATGCTTTCTTACATCTAAAGATCTCATCTATTTTCTCTCTTTCTTTTTCCCACACTCTGATATCAGATTGACACTCTCATTTAGTATTCATTCATCGCAATATGTTGATGATAATTTTTTTCGAAAGGCAAATCAGAAAAGTTAGAAACAATATGTGAGCTCATTTCTTCTTCTCCTTCTTCTTTTTCCACTTCTTTTCCCTATGTCATCAGCGAAATTGTTACCATCCAGTAAAAGAATGGATGCGGAGATGTTCTTGCTCTCTTGCTCTTTTTTCTTCCCATTTTCTCTACTCTCGCCTACACACATACACATGATGTTGAGTTTGATGACTGTAAGAAAATAGGAAGGAGGAAAAAAAAGAAGGGAATACCTGCCATTTTATAGCAAATCACCATCACCACCACCAATACATCCATGAGAGAGAGAGAGAGAGAGAGAAAATCAAACTCATGATGGTTTCAAAGTGAATATTGATTCAAAGTGAAGAGAAAAGTGTAGAGCCCACAAGAGTAAAGGAAGAAGTGAAATTTCATGTGTGTGTTAGTGTGTGTATATGTATCAGAAGAAGAAGAAGGAGTAGAGGAAGAAGAATGAGCCCCAAAGAGAAAGGACATTGATGATGATGGCAATAAAAGTTACCTTGTTCGATCGATTTACGCTGCTAGTTAAGTTAATGAATTTTCCTAAAGTTACTCAGATAATTATTATTGTATGCGATTTGTGCGTATGAAGCATAGATAGAGACACATTCATACACTCACGAACACACAGACAAGATGAAAGGATAAAAGGCAAAATGAGGATGGAAAATTTTCGGCATTATCATCCACTTCATTCCACATTGGGAATACGTTGAGAGAAGATATTAGGTGGCTTCTATTTTGGTAGACAGTGGATTTATAGAAAGAAGATCGGATTAGATCGGTTGAATTGGATGATAGAACAAGAGAATAAAAAAGAATAGCTAATGAAGTAGACTAATCCGATGTGAATAGAATGGATAAACCGGATGAATAGTTTTGATATGTTTTGCCCTTGAGGCGATGGGATGATGGAAGAAGAAGGTGCATCGACCAAGATGAAAAGTGGACTTATCCACTGGATGTCATGCTTGCTTTTTTGCACAACCAAACAATCTATTTGCAAGCTGTTTCAAGTGACTCTAAATTCACTGGCTCCCAAAATAATAGAGAATCGATTTTCTTTTCTCTCTCTCTCTCTCTCTCTCTCTCTCTCTCTCTCTCTCTCTCTCTCTCTCTCTTCCTTTCTACCTCTTCCCATGCTCCTAGAAACTCTGGAAGAGATTGATTCTGGAGAGAGAGAGAGAGAGAAAATTTTTCTCATAGCCTATCACCGAAGTTACCGTATGGTCTGAAAACAGCATCCAAGTTCCCGCATCTTTGCAACTTCAGCTTCCTGGATACTTTTTACAAAGTTGGAATATATACCACTATTTGGAAGCTAGCATCTTTTCCCTTCGCTCTCTTTTTATTGTTCCACTTTGAAATAGCTTTTCTGATCAAAACTCATCCAGGTTGATACAGAGGCGAAAAAGATCTATAGATAGAGCTGGGAATTGTCAAGTCCCACAAATGGGCATCAGTAGTTTGCTAGTATGTCGATAATAATGATGAGTTAGATGATAGATTTGAGTGGACAATAAGTGGAGAGAAGGAGAGAGTAATTCAGGGAAGAGAGAGAGGAGAAGAGCAAAATAAGGAAACGCGTCGGACGATAAACTCTGCAAAATCAGCTCCAATCAGTCGGAAAATCCTCAAGTTCTTCAGGGCTTTCGATGGCTCAGATAAGTGTACTGAACTATGTGAATCTTTCACTTTCTCTTTCTTTTTTCCTCTCTATTTCTGGTTAGAACAAGTGGAATATGCCTTTGACCATGGATACCACCTTCCATGTTATGCCCTAGGCTTTGATGACTGATTATTTCCCAATATAGGACCACATTTTGTGGAGCATAAGGTGGAAAAAGAATCGATATAATCTGTAGATTGATTGAATTTTGACCAGTAATCAGCCTTAGATCTATATATATATTGTGTGTGTGCTGTTGAAAAATAATGGGAATCAGTGTGGTTGGCAAATGAAAATATATTGAATAGAGATGGTTTGTATTTGTTTTTTTCACTTTCTCGCTCCAGTTGATTCTAATTTTTTTCACTCTCTTCGTTCTCTTTCTTCCTCTATTTCCTTTTTATTCTCTTTTTTACATTTTTTCTCACTTGTTTCTGTGGCTCTCCAATATTTTCTTCAAATTTTCTCAAGATTTATATTTGCTCGAGTAGGCAAACAAACAAAATTTGCTTTGTGCAACAGCCAAAAGTTTCCCTACTGATTTGCTGTTAAGCTAGAAGAATGTTTTTAAAATGCATGAGCTTTTTTTCTCAACACACCCAATTCTGTTGTGCCAGTTGAGCAATTGGAGCGAGAGAGTAGGAGACTATGAAAGAGAGAGAGAGAGAGAACGAAGTCAGAAGATGAAAACGAAATGGAGAAGAGAAAAAGAGAGAGAAAAAGAATCTCTTGTTGAAAAGTCTTGAAAAATATTGATCCGATGAGTGTGTGTATGAACTAGAAGAAAAGGATCAACGAGATGGAAAATTGCTCAAATTATTCAACAATCTGAAGAATACTCTTCAACACATGAGGGCAAAAATAGCCCCTTTATTCCTCAACCATACTCTTTTCTCTTACTGATTCTCTTTCTTCAGTCTTCCAACATTCTATTCTCTCTCTCTTTCTCTCTCTTTCTCTCTCTTTTCAAGCAAAGCAGCTCAATTGTTTTGCGTTATTCTGACGATCTCGGATGAAAAGAGAATTATTCTGTTCCTTATTCTTTCCCTCTCTTTTCCTGTTCATTTTCCACCTTCTTCTGTGGCTTGCATGATACTTGGCTTCCTCTTGATGCTCCACACATTGGAAAGCTTGATATTCCTGGAATATGCACTAGTAGCAAACATATGTGGCAAAATGAAAGAGAGAATATTGGGCCAGAAAGTGCTCTTATATACAGGATTCTCTCTCTTCATTCTCGATTCTGACATTCTTTCACTAGAATATCTAAAAATGGTAGTAGAATGAGTACAATAGAGGTGACTGAAGATTGAAATGGATTGTTGAAAGGTTTGGAATGAGGCGAAAGGAGAGATAGACTAGCATAGGAATTTGCGTTTTACCAGATATTCTCGGCTGTTATATCACTCCCCAAGGATGGAAGGAAAGCAATGTTGTAAAGTAAAAAAATGTGAGCCAACAAGCAGGAGAAGCCATTCAAACTTCTTATCAAGCGTGGATTGTGATGCTTCAGAGAAAAGTTATCAACTTGCCAGATAATATCTTCATTTATTTGACACACACCGAATTATCTATCACAAAATTGTGAGCCGACAATTCAATGACGCTGATGGCTCTTGTAAAGGAAGAGAAGTAGAGGAGGAAGAGAAGGAAGAGGAGAGGAAGGAGGAGAGAGAAAAAGGAACAAAAAATATAGCATAGTTCACCAGTGGGAAAAGCTATTGGATACCCATGAGTTGTATAAATATGAAGTACGAGGTTAGTTGATGACGAAACTTGAGCGAAACTATCATGAATGATGTTGTTGAGGATGAGAAAAAATGAGCAAACGAGAATATTGGAATGGACAGTAGGGAAAGAAAAAAGGAATACTCTCTACTACACCATGAAAGAGAAATGAAAACGAAATAAAATACTTGCTATTCCTTTCAACTACCATAGAGGTGTCATATTTTCCATTTTTGTCCCAAATTCTACCATATTTATGCACATCTCTACACTCCGAATATAACAATCTCATAAAACATTCACTATCGACATGAAATCTCACTTTCCCAACTTTCTGATCAGTCATATTCATCGAAACTTGATATTTGTATGGACATGGCAAGTTGAAAAGAAGAAAATCAATAAAAAATTTCGTCTGTGGTCCATTTTTCTTTTCCCTTTTTCTCTTTCTCGAAATTCTTTATTCCTTCATCCACTCCTTTTTCCACTACTACTAAATCCTAGAAGTATTGTCGAAGAGGAGAGAAAGAATCGTAAGATAGATGCCACAGAACGAAAATTTGTCTCTTTCCTCTCTACAGTTCTTTACTTGAGACTATTTTTTTTAGTCTTCTTCTTTTCCTTTATCACTGCCTATTGTTGACATTCCTCCTCTGAATGTACTACTTTGTTGGAATTTTTTGTTCAATTTCGTCTTGTCGATAGAGGAACGAATACCTCTCTCTCTCTCTCTCTCTCTCTCTCTCTCTCTCTCTCTCTCTCTCTCTCTCTCTCTCTCTCTCTCTCTCTCTCTCTCTTTTACTCTTTCTATCTCTCTTTTTGATTCAGTGTAAGGTTACACTTTTACTGAATTTTTCTCAGCTTATTGTTGACAGTTTGCATCAAAGTGAGTCCTCGGTTAAAAATTTGATTTCACCCAAGTCACCGCTTATCCAAGCAGCAAGTGATAAGTGAACGACAAGATATTCATCCATTTGTTTGAATAAAGAGAGAGGAATAGACACAATTCCAATGAGGTGAAGAAGGAATTCCTCTCTAGTAGAATAAGAAGGATGAGAGAGAGAAAAAAAAGCAGGAAAAAGAAAAAGAAGTTGTGAGAGTGAATCCTTGTGTACGTTACAAGATTCAATTGACAAACAAAATCTTTTTCAATGAATCCATTAATGAGATGAAAGAACATCAAAAGGCGGCCCTGTAAGATATATTTTATCCAACAACATTCCATGCATCAGTGAAAGAAAATCAAAAAGTTTCTCTCTATACTTTTCTACATCTCTTTCGCTCCTCAGATTTGTAACGGGATGAGCGCGGTCGATTTACTGGTGTCCATTCAGTGTCCAGTCACTTTGAAATGTCACGCCACCGGAAGAAGCTACATTATATAAGAGGGAAAGAGGAGAGAGGGAAGATAGAGAAAGAATATCTTCACTCGGACAAGTGGACAGGCAAAAGTGGGTGGATTGGGAGGAAAAAGACAGGATAACCTCAGCATCCCATCAATGCCCAACTGATGACGATCGATTAGGATGTAGAGAAGACAAGCTGATGCTGGATATTCAATTTGATTTTGGTGAACGCATTTGGGTGACAGTTGAGACAGGCCATCAGCATCCAGCATCGTCATCATTCAGGCAGCATTTGTGCAGTAAACATCACCATAAGCATAGCCATAGTCATGGAAAGAGGAAGAGAAAGAGAAAAAGGAAAAGGAAAAAGAGCAGAGTCCAGAAAGGCTTTTCGACTTGTGATCATATTAGCAAGTTAAATTCAGACACATCTACATTAGTATGCTCAAAATCTTGCCCATTTCGTCGGGACATGATTGAAGAAGACTGAAAAATGATGTGGATGTTTAGAGTCCAACAGTCAGCACAAAGTAAATAGATGATATAGTAAGTATCACAAGAGTAACTTACGAACAGTTTGACTATCTTCTTTCAACTTTCTCATCCTCTCATCTCATCATATTAATTTACCATTTTCATCCAGCTCAGCAAAATAAATGCATCCTTCCATTGTTATTTCTCGTCTTCTTGGTGAAAGAGAAAGACGGTTATCCACCATCCATTATCTTCTTTTTTCACATCCTCACTTTCCTGCTCCTTTAACCCTTTCTTCCTCTTCTTTTCTCTATGCGTGATTAAGCTGATTTTGTGTTACCCCCGAAAAAAAGACGGATGCGAACGATGTCAAGAGAAGGAGAGGCAGAAATAGAGACTCTGGAGAGAGATTTTGATAGAAAAAGAAGTCGGATGTTGAGTAAGCCAAGAGCTAAGTCTTGTAGAGTGAAAGATGCCAGATTACGATGAGATGTGGAGAAAGAGAGTTGGAAAACTGTTGAAAATCGGTTCATCTTGCCTAATGAGACATAGTAATGAATTGTAGAGAGTAATTAGTTGTCCTAACACCAAGAGATGAGGAGCTGTTTACACACACGCACATACACATCTTTCTTGCACACATAGACAAAAACCTAGTGGATTCTGACTTCAATGTGGACGCTTGTGTTTGTCAAGTCTTCCGGATGCTTCTTCATCCTCCTTCAATTGCATCCCTCACAAGTTGCAGCTCATCACTTGTAGCCCTCCAGCACCATTGGATGTTTTTTGGCGCCTTTTTATCAGTATGCCATTTAAGGTTGAGATTTTCTAATATTGTGGTGTAATACTGATACTGATTCGACAAATAAAAAGAAATATGTGAAAAGGGAGTGGAGTTTGCCTGATATATGAGCAAACAGAGAGAGATGTTGTTTTTTTGCTTCTTTCTTCCTTCCTCTTCTTCTTCTTCCTTGATCCATGTCAGTTGGTCAGTATTGTATTCTCTTTCTCTCTCTTTCTTAGCCCCTCTGGGAGCCATCATCAACAAGTTATCTCATCGCATAAAACTTCCATGTCCACTAGGAACACGAGTCTAGAATAATAATCTTCATTCTCAGCTCAGTGGAAAAGAGTGAAGAGATGAGAATAAGGAATAAGAATAAGAATAAGAATAAGAATAGAGCAGAGCTCTTTCTATTGCAATACTACGTGCTCGGAAGCTGTTGCATTGCTTTACTCAGATCTTTCTCTCCTGCCTCAACAATCGAAATTATTTTCGAGACTTTTTCAACGATCATCGCACATATCATCACTATTCCCAGCCAATGTTAGTGTGTTTGTGTAAGCTAACATCCTCACAAACAATAGATTGGGCTGTTCTTGTTTCTCACTTGTGTTCACTGTGGAAACCGAATTACGCTTGATTTCGGTTGCAAAATTGTGCTAGATTCACCAGAAGTAACACATTTCCTTTTGACTGCCTTTTTTTTCCTTTCGATTGTCATTCTCTTGTAAAATGTTAAGATTATTCTAACAAAGTTAGATAGACACAATTTGAATCAAATTGTGATGGGATGCTCTTGGACCACTTGACATTCTTGACTCGTCCTGAAGTAAAGGATAGATACATCGAGCAAACATTGTGGAAAATATAGATGTATATATAAATATTGTGAGTGAAGAAGCTACACTCAAATTGAGAGGCAAAAAAAGAGGATGCAATCAAATTATCTGGAAGTAAAGGAGATGAGAATAGGAAGATGGCTCGGATAACAGATAACTCTCGTTGGACTTACTGTTGATAAAAATGATTAGAGATCATGAATCATGGTGAAAAACACAACTAATTTCTCCAGGCTCTACAAGATTCGACCATCATCAGTGGAAGGAAGATGAGGATGGAGGCCAAGAGAGTGACTGGAATAGAGAGCTGAAAGTAGTTTGCCTCACTGATCTTACCTCAACCGTTTAAGGTTCCATTCTACTTTTGATACTATTCTCTGTGTCCGGTCAAAAAGCATAAGCCACCATGATACTATGATACTTGTTTTCTTGATCATTTTTCAAACGACACAGGGAATGTCAAAATCAATCGTTACCTCAGCCTGGCGATCTCTGAAACTAATTCGAGCACAAACATTATCCCAAGAAACACGCTGTTAGCTCAAGCCAGAGAGTCAGAGAGAGACAGAGAGAGAGAGAGAGAGAGAGAGAGAGAGAGAGAGAGAGAGAGAGAGAGAGAGAGAGAGAGAGAGAGAGAAAGAGAGATTGAGGGTAATCACTAACGGTACAAGAAGACATTCACTGGCATCAGTCTCCAATAATCTCATGATCCTGTCATCATTCTTTGAGTCCAGCATTCTTATCCACTCGAAATCAGTTGGATAAGGAAAGTGAAGAATAAGGAATAGAAGAGAATAAGAATCAAAACGAATACTAGTGACACAATCAAGCATACATCATTGCTAGGGTGTTGCTAGTCTCGCATTTTTTCCTTCTTTCTACTTTGGCCACACAATATTTCTTATTCTATTCCACTTTTTTTCCTTCACCAAATTCTATATAGACGAATATTGTGGAATAAACAATCGACTATTCATACTGGAAGGAAAAAAGGATGAACAGTACCATTTTCATCGATGATTACATATTTCATATGATAACAAGAATAAGAATCCTGGAAGATGAGGAAGAGAGAGAGAGAGAGAATTTGGTTTGCCTGAGGAAGAACATATTGATAGAAGGCTATATAAAAGTGATGGAAAAAGGCTAACAAGAGAATAAGGCAAGAAGACTGTTGTTGAAGAAAAGTGCATTCTCTGAATCCTCAAAAGTAAGCGAGTTGTTCCCATCTTTCAATCATATCAATCGTTAAATATTCCTGATGATATATAAAACGTATGTTCCAAGATTCTTATTACATCTGAGCAAATGGATGAAGAGATGAAAGTGATGCTGAGTAGAAGGACTGTTTGTAAGTTGACGGCTTGTTCAACTTTTTCTCTTTCTTTTCCCCTTTCTTTCTCTCTCTCTCTCTCTCTGTGTATGTGAATGTGTATATTTTGATGTACCACTTTCAATCCATATGCATGAGAGAAGGGAAAAGTTAGACTGATGTGTCTGAAAAAGTGAAAGAAATTTGATTGGCTCCAGGAGAGAGAGAGGGAGAGAGATGAGTTTTGAAGCTATCAAATAAGTTCTGGGAAAGGTAAAAAGTTTGCCAAAATAGTAGAATAGATGCATGCAAGTGGGAAAAAAGAGAGAGAAAAAAAGGATCAAATACGAATAGGAATGAGAAAAGATGGTAAAAGTAAAATGAATGAATGAGGACTGTTTCTATTTGAAATACAGGGCAAACTGTAAAAGTAATCCAACATGCAAAGCTTCTAGCATTCTGATGGAGTGCACATGCAACCATTGAGCTTTTGTGTATTTATATATATATGTATTTTATCTCACATTGAAGCCATGTAATTATGGCAACACATTGGCAATTGTGATGATTTGATCCGCCAGCCAGATTTTGCATCATCATATCACTATCAGGCATGTCAAACATTTTGAAAAGAAGAGGATAAAAGGATTGAGTTGGGAAAAGAGTAAAGGAAAGCGGTTCAAAAAAGGTTGCAAGCAAAGAGAAAAGGTGAGATGAGAGCAAGAATGGTTGGAAGATCAAATAAACGTGAGAGAATTAAGCACGTTCCTCTTTCCAGAAAGAAAGAAAGAAAGAAATAGAAAGAGAGAGAGAGAGAGAGAGAGAGATGAATATGAATATGAATAGATGATCTGGATTTAGAAAAGGCAACAAAATTGCGTGAGTCTTCAATGTCCATGGTTGAGCTCTCGAGCTTCTGGGTGTACCAAGTATCGTGTTCACTTGAAAAAGTTTTCCTAGCGTGATCATGATTTAGAGAATCGAATAGTAGTAGTAATAGTAGGAAGTGTAAAAGATAAAGTTGGACAAGAGAAAGAAAGGCCATTTGAATGATTGTCACACAAATAGCTTGAATTGGTTTCAATGATCAAGTGGACAGTTGATGCGGTGAATTGACATATTATTGAGAAGGAATAAAAAAATGAGTGGCCAATAATAATTCAATTTCATTTGAAATCATCCATCAGACAGTCAGTATAATGAAAAGAATGAAATATTGATGTCTATTATGGCATGCCTTACAAGTTGATAGACATGATAGGGCAAAGTTTTTACTTTCACTTTTTGCATGAGAAGAAAGAGAAACATAACGGTTTGCTGAATGGTTTGTGTGGAAAGGCTGAAAAGTCGAAAAGTGGTCAACAAAGTGATGACCGATATCACCCAGAAGATTATTCGATTTTCACTCTTGCTCTTATCTCATTTCTCGATCTTCTCTTCTTACCTTACCTACTTTTTACCCTCATTCTCTGATCCATTTCTACTCTTCTCTTTTTTTCTCTCTCCCTCTCTTTCTCATCCTATCTATCGATGGTTGACCACTCACAGGTCACCATTCTGAATCTTATTACCTGAATCAATTGTGTAATAGCATTCAATTCAATGAGCACACACACAATCACACACAGACACACAAGAGCTGGAGAGAGGGAAAATGATACAGTGGAAGAATGTGAAATAGATTGATAGAAAACTGAAGGGAAAGAGAGAGAGAGAAAGAGAGAGAGGTGGCCAAGAAGAAGAAGAGAAAATGAAATTGATCATGGCAGAGAAGACAGTGTCCGTAGTTTGTAGATAGGAAGAGAGAGGAAAAAAGAAGATGGCTAGTTAAAGTAGAGACAAAATGGTCAAGACATGATACAAGAAACGAGATCAACGCTTTGCGTGTCACTATTTTTGACAAGAATGGAAGCTGCATGATTGCCAAAAACATTTACCCTGTGTTCATCCCAAGAGAGGGAAAGAATATTGAGTTCTCATATTTTTTTTCTTTCTGTATTTCTCTTTCAAACCAATCTGCTTGAAGAGCCTCCAACATGATCGTAATCATGTGAGCAAAGTTGATATTCTTATGATGTTCAGAAAACAATAGTGTCGGTGAGCCTATTCAGGGAAGAATGAAGATGCTCCGTATTCCGGTTTTATATGTCTGATGGTCGATTAGTAGGAATAGAATGATGACTTTTTTTCATGATGTACTTTGATGGCAACAATGACGGTGAATTGAGACTCTTATATATATATAAAGTGGAATATAAATGAACGAGAATATGATCATGATACGGTTACTCTAGTGAATAAAAGTATGAGTATATAAAAGATAGAGATAGGAATAGAAGGAGAGAGAGAGGGAAAAATGGAAATGTTGATATTCCAGGGAATGATCAACTTACCTTGTTGAGAATATCCTGAACTGCACACACAAGTGCCACCCGTTCTATCGGAATAACTAGATGAAGATGAAGATGAGTGGGATGATTTGTCACACAAAGAGTGGGATACAAAACATTGTACATCGTATTCACATGATTCACTGACTCTTTTCAATTTGTAACAGTATTTAGATTGATTTGATTCTAGTGTTTCTCGAGCTTCCTGGAACCGATGTCGTGCTGTAAGATCAACAGTTACATAGCCTCGTGGACAGCCACACAAACCGATTCTCCGGAGACACTTGGTTTGGGTTGCTGAACAGCCATCATCATCAGAACACGATGATCGTGATACATGTTCAGGCTCGGCTCGTTTCACTTTGATCGAAGAAGAGGAAGAGGATGAAGATGAAGAAGAAGGGTAAGAAAAATTAGATGAAGAAGAACGATGCCAATTCAATTTAACCGGTAGTAATGAGATTATCTTGTGAGGCTGATGATGTGAATGATGATGGTGAATTGATAATGATTTGGCCACTTTTGGATGTACTTCTTCACTAATACTGTCAATATTCGTACTTTTTGTTGCTAATGGTATTGTTGGTGTTGGCGTTGTTGATGTTGATGTTTTAATTGCGAATAGCGTTGTGGTGATTAAAGATGGTTGTGATGATGATGATAATGATGGCACTGAAAAAGATGTGACATGTGATGGCGGCAAAAGTTTGGATGATTTTGATCCGATTGATGATGATAATGTTTCACGCGAAGGTTTTGCAGTGAAGTGTCCATCGGGGGGTCTCGAAGAGTGTCCCGATGATAGTATATGATGGGAATGATGGTGATGGTCCACACTAATATGATCCGTATTATGCAATGATCGAACAAATGAGCATAAAGCACTGGTCGGACAATTGATCAACAACATCATTAACAAGCCCAAAATGGAAACAATGGAGAATAAATTGTTACTTACAATAGGAAAATACTTGAGAAACATGATTGAGGTGGAAGAGAAAGAGAAAAGGAGTAGAGAAGTGTGAAGAATGAAGAATGAAAAGAGAATACAAGAGAGAGCGTAAAAGGATGAGAGAGTGTGAGGAAGTGAAGTGGTGGTCTTAGTGGTCTCTTTCAATCGGGAATCTCGTGAATGAGATTGTTTCTCGAGTCAGAGATTGCCTGATCGTGTGTGTGTGTGTGTGTGTGTATGTGTGTGTGTATGTGTGTGTGTATGTAGGTATGTGTATGTGTGGATGTGTGTGGATGGTCCGCGAGTAGGACATGCTCCTACCGTAGTGCCGAACTGATGCATCATGGAAGGAGAGAGAATTTCGAGTGAGAGTATGTGTGTGAGAAAGAGAGAGAAGGAAAAAAGAGAGCGAGGGAATAGAATGTCCACAATCGATTTTGGAATTCTTATCTTCATCACCAATACGAACGACGATGCCGGGGAATACCATGAAAATACATGTTAAGTGATGGAAGTGTATATGTGTGCGTATCCTGTGAGTGAACATGTCTATTTTGGCGGTCCAACAGAGTTAAGCTTTTTGGTACAAAAATTCTTCTCCCAGTAGGAAGCTGAACGGTAGATAGATAGATTGATGGAAAAAGTGAGTGAGAGAGAGAGAGAAAGAGAGAGAATCTTAAAGATGCTGGAGGGAATATAAAAAAGAAATAGCGGTAGTAGGTGTAGTAGTAATAGTAAGCCTAGAGGTGATGATTTGGTGTATATAAGGAAATGTTTCCCAAGAAAGTGAGGAAGATGATATCGATCGTTTAAGGTTGAGAAACATTGTTCTAATGATGGTAAAGTGTTTGCCAACTTACTTCCTATTGTGTTTTCCTCCGTTAATACCGACTCACTACTGTTTTATAAACTATTCAAATTATTTGCTCTGATCTGTGATTCCCATTAAAAGGTATCAACTTTCATGAGCCAACCCACGAAGATATGGGAAAAATTGTTATCACCATAATCATCATCATCAGTTTCCTTCTAGTTTCAAAGTGAATCTCTCTTTCTCTCTTCCTCTGTTTCAGGATAAATAAAGTGAATAAAAAAGGAAAGATTGGCCATGCTCATACATTGACTAGTTTCATTTTTCGAGACAAATTCCGAGAAGCTGAGAAGAAGAAAAAAGTTCCAGGTAGAATGAAGGAAGAAAAAGAGAGAGGGAATATTGGTCTGGAAAAGCTCGATAGAGAGCAAATCAAATACATTATGGAGCAATGCGTGGATGGTAGAAGAGAGGGTATAAAGATGATTTAACAGACAGCCATATTGAGCCATGTATCTCAGGGGTAATCCAATACAAAGATTATAGCCATATCTATCCAGAACAAGCTACACTTACCATTTGCTCTATCTAACATTGATCTGATGCAGCGATTTTTTCTGGAAAAAAAGATTCACCATGGTTGCTTATCTTTCTTGGAGAGCTCCTTGTACATGTGTGCATATACACCAGAGAAGATGAGAAAAGGAGAAAGCCTGTCAATGGAATCTATGGCAAACTGATAGATATGATCGGCTGGATGAGCCATCAAGTACCCCTAAAAAAAATATCAGTACTACTTTTCAAATATTGCCAAGATTGACTGGCATTTTTTCGTATTTTTGGTTTATTTTTCTCACTTTCTTTTCCCAATCAAATGCCTTGAAGCAATGTATAGATTTCCATCGAAAGTTATACACTTTCACTTTCACTTTCACTTGTCCAGATACACGTATATGCTCTTCTCCTCACTTGGGAAAATTCTGATTGCTGACTTTTGAATTTTCTTCTTCAACAACTTTCGAAAACCTTTTTCGCTCCATTCATGCGAACCTATCGAATAACTTACTTATCGTTAACTCAATATACTTTCTACAATTGCTGTACAGTTTTATTCTATTCTTTTTCCCAGATGAGTCTCTAATTGTGGCTACTATCAATTTATTCCCCAAAGTGTATGATATGTTAAATCGATGGGAAGACGCTGAAAGTCAAGGGAGCAATCAGATTCAGATTTGGAAACTCAATCAGTGAATTTAGTGAAGCATCACATACGTACATGTTCATGAAGAAGTGAGGCGAACACGTAAACGAAGAGAGGTACATTCTCTCTCTCTACTTTCTCTCCTCTTCTCTCTTCTTTACTTTCTCCTCTTTCCTATTCGCTGTTATGACCGTAGATTACCATCACATTCATGGCTATTCTTCCCGATGAATGGAAACCATTCGAAGCTTGGCTATCCTTTTCATCTCCTCATTATTCGAACTCACCAAGACATAGCAAATGTAGAGTTGAATGTTCATCAGTGGTGGGAGAAGAGCTGCTATTAGGCTCTCATAGGAGGTACAGCTCTTAATGGTATACATAGAAGATAAGAAACAAGGCTAACATTAAGTTCTACATAGGTATAATGATTCAATTGGTATGAGGTGAGAAAGAATGTTGTTGAGTTCATTAAATTAGGCTATTTATTACTCTTAAAATGGCACTAGAAAAGCATCACCATGAGGTGTTTCTCTCCAGAAAAAAATTGCATGTGACAAGAATAAAAACTTTCAAGGCTCAGGTGAATGAGTAAAATAGTTAGCTCAATAAACATAATTCGTTCAAGAAGTATGGCCAAAAAATTAGCAATGAAGTGATTTCAACGAAACGAGGAAAATCTCGTGAGGAAAAAATTTTGATTAGTTCTTTGAAATAAAATTATTGGCATTAGTCAAAAAGTGGCTGAGAGAGGAGGGAAATTGTCTATTTATCTCAAGCAAAGAGTTAATCCTGATAGCAAATCTCAATTATGCTTTTTTCAATCCAAGTTATGAAAGCTGGAGAACCAGATATATTCAAACTATGTGAAATTATGTTTGAATGGCAAATCGAAACACACAAACTTTACGAGGGTGCTGAATTCATGCTACATGTTGAAGAAAATTATTTGGCATCAGGATTCTCCAAAATGATTGAGATTCATGATTGAGTCATCGAACCATACAATTGAAGATTGAAACGGTTGCAATTGGAGGGCATCAATTAATGTTTTTGACCAACAAATTCCCTAATGAATGAGTGAATGTTGTGAAGACTGTAGATGAATGGACAAATCCTGGGATTCGAGGGAATGGAGTATCACCCAAGAGGACGAATGGATTTCACCTAAGATAGGAACAATGATGAAAAAGAAAATGAAACCATTCAAGTGATAGCTACAGAAAAAAGACGGTTGAGCTTACATGATTGAGATGAGCTTCAGTGAAAAATGAAAGCGTAAGGAGTTCAATAAAGCCGATGTACTGAATCCAGGTTAGGAAAGACTAGAAAAAGAAATCAAATTCAGAATCAACGAGAAGATGACCAGAGTTAAGAAAGCTAGCAGTGCAAGGAAGAAATAGCTACTGACCCAGAGTCGATTAACATAGACCGATATCAGCAGCATTTGCATGAGAGATTGAGCATTCGATATTCTCCAGAACCACATTATAACCCACATTATGGATGACTTGAGAACCGCATTCTGGAAGCCCTGATGGGAGGAGAAAAATTCTTTTTACTAAAATGAACTCAACTTTGAATCTGAAGCCTTGTTCTGATGGCTTCTTACCAATTGAGCTTGTGTTGCAGGTGGATTTTCGAGCAATTTATGATAAGCTTCGATATATCGATTCCAAAAAACACAGCTGATAGCTAGTTGAAGAGCAAAACATGTGACAACGAAAAAAACTTGTCTACTGGTCCATATGAGCTTTGACGGCATGTATTGGGCGATCACGAAACTAGATTGACTGATTTTGTCTCCTTCATGGAAATGCTTTGGGAATGAAAAAAAGAGAATATTGAGTTGGTATAGTGAATATAATAAGACCATTGAGCGACAAATGGCACACAAAACTTTCATCGGAGCAAAAAAGGATTGCATCAGAGAGGAAAGACTCGCGACCAAGAAAGAAGATGCAAGATAGGATCAACTAGTACTTGAAGTCAAGTATTGTAAGATAAGAGAGGATAAAGGTAAAAACATACCTGAAGAGGTAAGTATTGAGGACTGGTGTAGCGATGTTTATGAAGAGTTCGACGGAGAAAAATATAACATCCAATCAAGTAGGCACCGAATCCAATGGAATCTGCGATGCCATCGACAATATAACCGGGTGTATTGCTGAGAGATACATGGTGAGTTATACCAAGATGAGCTCGGGCGACAATTCCATCTAAAGCATCGCAAAAAGTTCGAAATTGAAAGAATAATACTGACAAACGGTGTATGGCAATACTATCATAGGTGACCAGTTTACCAGCCAAAAACGCCCACAAAATTCCGACAAAGCTTATTAAATTCGGTGTGATGGAGGGAAAATTGTAGGTGAAATTGGTCATGTCGCAAAAAATTTCAGCCAGTGGTGTAAACACATAATTATTGGTTTGATCCATCATCATCATTTTAACAGATAGACCTTTGAAGGGAGAAAATAGTTCTCCATGCTTCACAGTCGGTGTTATCGAGCCTCCATCTTGCAAAATTTCGGGTCCCTCAGGTCTGGATATGATCAAAGGATTATGTTTACTATCCAAATTTTCATTTTTTACAACGTTTTCGCTGTACAGCTCATGGGGCTTGATTCCTTGAACTTTATAATACAAACTGATGTCCATCCAGAGAAAAAATAGCATCAAAAAGAACATGGATAGAATGCAAATACGATACTCTGCCATCAGAGTAGCCATGTGTTGTGATGATTATCGATGATGGTAACAGTCTTCGGCTACTCTTCAATCACATATAAAACAGAGGATGATGATAAACATATTGGCAACTTTTCGATGTTTACGAATACGAAAGATAATTTGTTGACAAATCTTAGTGGTGAGCCATGTGAGAAAATTTTCGTTTGGCACTGAATCAGTGATGAGACATGAAATTTCAAATAAACATCATTTAAAATGATTTATTCGATGGCTTCGGAGTGACATCAAATCCAGATCACTAGATGAGTATTCAAAAATTTTTCGAAATTTGACACAATACCGGTAAAATGATTAGACATCAGGAAAAGTAACGAGGAATCTAAACCAACGCAAATTCCTCCTCATTAAATCCGCATTAAAATCCTTACTTCAGCGATGCATCATTCGATGGGATAGTGAAAGAATGGGAGGGAAAAAATGAAATTAGAACATCTAGGCTGCCCTTTGATCCCGATAATCTATTGAGAGAAAATTTTTTCCAGATCGAAAACAATGAAGTAACAAAAGAAAACGTTAATTTTCATACATAAGTGAACTGCTCTAGTCAGTTAACTACGACGTCGTAACTAGAGACATTTAATTAAATGGCTTTCCATATCAATCTCTCTCACTTTCTCACTCTCTTGAAAGTGATGAAAACACTAATCAAGTAGCTGCATCAGGGTGGATGATGATGTAAAACCAATTGCTTTCACTCTTCCTGATACAACGAAATAGAAATATAAAAAAAAGCGAACACACACATAAGTAAACAGTGAATTCAACGGTCTAGATGATCACTTTATTGGCGTATTTGATGAAACAAAGGGATTTCTGTCCCATAGAACAATGGCACACATTATGCTTATGACTGGTGAACTGAATCACCTTATGTCAACCTCGTCTAATCTGATTAAATCAAGATAAAAGGCCATCAGTTTTGAGACACGTTTTGTGTGTATGTTTACGAACATTTACAATGTTTTCATAATGTGAAAGCTTCAATACTCGAGCGGCATTTTTGAAAATAATAAAATGCGCAAAAAAAATCGACCAAGAAGGGTGTTTATGATCAATGGAATTCTTTGTTCTAATAATAAATTCTTTTTCTTCTCTGTAGAGTATGTATGTTGATATCTTCCATGATTGGAAATTCAACTAGGCGATTGTTGAGAAAAAAGAGAGAGAGAGAGAGAGAGAGAGAGAGAGAAAGAAAAGTTGAGAAATTTGTACTTGAAATCGCAATTCTGGTTTGTGAGTAATATTTTTCGCCTTGATGAAAAATTAATTGTATCTAATTGAAAATATTCATTTTCAAGATAGTCAGTCTTTTGCAGTCTTTTGACCTTCCGAGATTGATGAATGTCTCTTTTTTCAAGGTTGCATACCCACCATGAAGTTTCTTCTTGCTAGAAATAGCTGAATTCATCACAGTGAATTGACCCTTCAGCGTTCAACTGGTTCTGAGATACTTGTTCATCATGACTGAAAGAATTTGAGATCATCGATGGCTAATTTTAAACAGAGCTACTCTTTATTTCTAAATGTCTCTTCATTGCTTCCAATTTCAATTTTCTCATCTCATCCTCTAAAAATTTGCAGATTGATATCCTTTTACCTTCTATAGAAGGTACAGGTGGTGGGAATTTTTGGCAGATAAGATTGATAAATTCACCATCAAAAACAATTGGACCTTCTTTCCTAATGAAAATGGTGACTTTCTTCATCAATCTTGGAATATATGGGCTCAAATTGGGTAATATTTTGTCCATGCCAAGATGATAGAAGGGAAGAATTTCTACTGCATCAAAGGAAGACTTTCCTTTCTCCAAAGCATCCAAAATCAAACGTGCCAGACCCCATTTAAATTGATACGGTCGACCAATGTCTGATTTATCGCTTAAAGTTAACAACCTATGATCTTGTTTCTTGACTAGATGTACATCATTTAAATCTGGCTCTTCACACACTTTTCCTTGTGGAAATACATGAAGTAATTGCTTTTGAAGAATAAGTCGAATGGCGAAGTCCATTGCTGGTTGATATATTCCTTTTCCTCGTTCCACAGGAAAAGTATGACCAAGAGCAAAGAAAAGTGAATGTAAAGGCTTGGTAAAACATATATCATCAGCTGCCGCTGTCCATCGATGTCTAGTAGACTTGATTTGCCATGACCAAGGCAATAGAGCACCCCAAACTGTTGGATCATCAAGACAAGAATGATGATTACAAATCGTGATCAGTGGACGATCACGATTATCTGGAATATCATTAGCAGCCTTAAGAAAAACATCATGATTATGTACAGTGAAAGAATTCATTTTGGTCAAAACTTTACTCAACAAACCAACCGATATAACACTAACAGCTGATCCAAGACGATACAATAATTTACGTGATTTAAGCGACTCATTAATGGGTAACAAGTGTGATGGCCATTCTTTGGTAATAATGGAGCTTAATTTCTTTTCTTCCATAATGATAATTCAATTCCACTCTTCTATTGGTCAAAACATCTGGTGGAAATAATTCCAACAATTACACCCAAAACACTAACATCCTTAAATTCCTCACAATTAACCACCTAAAATGAGAGACTTTATCGATAATAGGTTCATCTTATGAACGAGTGAAGCTTGTAAACAAACCAAAATGAGCAACTTTTGAGATGGCGCAAAAAATTAGCTTACAAAAGTTCAGTAAAGAAAGAGGAGATAATTTCGATTATCATGATTTTTGTTTAAAATTTTTTAGATAATTGAGATTTTCCATTAATGGAATGATGTTAGCCAGGGGAATAAATGATTGAAAGTTGATCAATTATTGATTGATGAATTTATTTAGGCATGGAAAAGAGCTTTTCAAAGCCAATGAGCAAGTTCAAAAATGAACAATTTAATACATAAGTAATAGAACAATCAAGCAAAATAATCCAGAAAAAATAAGTAAAATGATTTCGAAGAATCAATTAAAATTTTTTCTCTCTTCATTCCCAAATTGGGAGATGATGTGTTTTATGTGAGGTAGAAAATGAAAATTCACTAGAGAGAGAGAGATAGATAGGAAGAATGATATGACTCTACAGATAAGATATTTCTTACTCGAACTCAATGAAACAAAGAACAATAAATATATATGTATGAATCATTTCAACAATTTAGACATAACAAAAGGAAGAGAGAAAAGAGAAAAAAATCTTCACCATGTGAAGATGGAAGAATTTCAATCAGCTAAACATTTTTCAATCTTTTATCATCAATTTTTGACTATCTCAACAATTGATAGATGCTTTTTTCATGATTATGGTGATTGTACTTGAGAATAATCATGGTAAAATTTGGAAGTTGTCATAGAAGACTTGGAATATGGCGAAGAAAGTAGGAGAAAAAAATTTTGATTAGCTAACTTTCAAATGAAGGCTTATACACCATGTACCACCCATGTTTCAGCAAACCATTGAATATTTTGCCATCTTTACATTTTCTCCTCTCGGATGAATCCAAACTTTGACAAGAGATTAAAAACTCGTTTGAAATCATATGATAGATGATAGATATACAATTGATGAGATTGCTTGTCTCTACTTGTACATTTCATTGAACATCAGATTCTTAGAAGTCTGTTCGAATTATTTGGAAGTCATCATTGTAACAAATTCTGAAATGAAATAGCAGAAGAAACGTTAAAATGATTGAAATGAGCGAAATTGATGCAGAGGTCAATCCAGATTGTTGACCAACAAGAACAAATCGACATGGGAAATCTGAATGAATATCCAGTAAAACATAGACATACAAATTACTTGAAGAAATTGACTAACCTTCATAATTGACTTGACCATCACCATCTATATCAGCTTCTCTTATCATTTCATCTACTTCCTCATCAGTTAGTTTTTCACCTAAACTTGTCATCACATGTCTCAACTCAGCTGCCGAAATGTAGCCATTACCGTCCTTGTCAAAAACTCGAAAAGCTTCTCTTATTTCCTCCTCTGAATCTGTATCTTTCATTTTCTTAGCCATCATGGTGAGAAATTCAGGAAAATCGATTGTTCCATTTCCATCGGCATCAACCTCGTTTATCATGTCTTGTAGTTCAGCTTCCGTTGGATTTTGGCCCAAACTTCTCATCACAGTTCCCAATTCTTTGGTGGTTATTGTTCCATCACCATCTTTGTCGAACAGAGAAAATGCCTCCTTGAACTCGGCGATCTGTTCTTCAGTCAATTGGTCAGCCATAATTTCACTGAGCTCAGTTAATGATCGTGAAAAGAATACAAGAGATTGGAATTGATAATAATCACAATTGAACCAACTTTCTGAAAACAAGTGACGTAGGAAAAATTTAAATTCAACATCAGTGACGAGTGTGAGAGACAAATTCGTTTCATTTAATAATAATCAGCATGACAAATCAAGCAAATAATTTCGTTTATCGCGTCCAATCGATTCGATTGAGGCGATTAACTTGCCAAGTCAATACACATACACATACACAATCGATCATTATCGAAAGCCTCTTACCTGAACGTATTGATGATCCTCAAAATTTTATTTAGCGATACTCTTCATCTATTCAACTACTCTCAAAATATTGATACCATAAACAGCGATCACACCAATTTGAAATCTAATCAAAATTCTGATCACTGCTCGAGACTCAACTCGATCTACTGTCAAAAAGAGTCAAGATGGAAGTAACTGAGCTTCAGTGTCTCTCTGGCTTCATACGATAATTCCAAAGAGAGAGAGAGAAAAGAGAGAGAGAGAGATGATCATGCTCACATTTCGAATTATCGTCATGATGAAGCCAGGGAAATTCGAATGACGACCTCAGCCGGTGTATGAGTAACACAGAGAGCCCCTTTGACAACGCCCCACAGTCGATCGGATATTAGCTCAGACCTCTTGAATGATCCAATCCATGGAAAATTCAGTCAAACTTAATTCAACACTGATGAAGTTTGAGAGCGAAAAAGAGGCTCTTTGATGACGAATGCTAACAGAGAGTGAAAATTTCTTTCCTCTCTCTCTTTCTTATCAGTTTCAACATGATGAGAATGCTTCATTTTGAGGATGGAGAGGCTGTGAGACTGAATTGCTCAACATCGAGGCAATTTTTTGTGTAGGCTCGAGCTTGCGAAATATTTTCTGGAATTCATTTTTCCATTCCATTTTTTTCTGGAATTCACCATGAAACATATCGAAAGATGAATTGAATCGTTCGAGAACCCGTTTCCCACTTCAATTATACACATGTAATTCAATGATAATGATTAGATTTTGATTTATCAATTTGGATGAATTCGATCAATGTGATAGATTTTAATTGAATATTTTATGCTTGTTTGTCAACTTGCCACTAGTCGGATATAATTTTGCATTTAATCTATTATTTTTGCTTTATCCAATCATGCTAATTGATCTAATATTCCCAGCCTTTTTTCATTGCTTCTCTCTCTCTCTCTCTCTCTCTCTCTCTCTCTCTCTCTCTCTCTCTCTCTCTCTCTCTCTTTCTTTCTTTCTCTCTCATGTCCTTCCTCTATCTTTACTTCACTAGTGAGTTCGTTCATCATCGATTTCAAGCCAACGTGCTCTAGTCAATGTGATCGATGTCATTTCCCTGGTAATGAATTACTTGAGAGTGATGTTTATATTGAATAAATGATGATGAAAATCTTTCGACTCACTCTTTTTCTCTCTCTCTCTCTCTCATATATTTATACATGTTTAATCTGGCTCATCTCTTACAAGGTTACTCATATGGCTGGCTTATGATATGTGATTATTCACATGAGAAAGAAACAGAAGGAGAAATGATTATATTTTGTTTGAAAAAAAATATGTACATGTACTTATTTTCAGATATTCAAATACTTCAAGACAATCATGCGTTTTAGGTCATAAAATAGGTGACTTTTCCGGCCGTCGAATTACAACACATCGGTAATGAAAATTCAGTGCATCAGGCTAGAAAATTGAGACTCATAAACCTATGACCGGTTTCACAATCAGAGCGTAAAGAATGGTGAGTATCATCCATTCATCTTCTTTTTTATCTCTCCTCTTTCATCTTGCAATATTCAAACAAACATGGAAAACACAGTGAAAGAGAAGAAGACATGACATGGAAAATGAGAAAAAATCTAAGAGATTATCTTCAGACGATTGCCGTTACATTTGTAGACCACTTTTTATCGTTACCATTCTGAGTATGGTGAATCTTGTATTCTGTATGTAGCTTCTATCATCATCCGTTTTGATGATGACTTTCAAGGGTAAGAACGAAGTGGAGCAAGAAGATCACTTCTTCTCTCTCTCTCTCTCTCTCTCTCTCTCTCTCTCTCTCTTCTCTCATCCCAACTTCCTGACAGAAGAAGAAGAAGAAGAATCGAAAAGTCAAGCTCCACCGAAACTCATCACCACAACAATGTTTCATTCATGAGTCTATCTGCTCATGAATAAAGTGAACATGTTCATCCGGCTGATTCGAAGACGAAAAAGAACCCTTCAGCCCATGCAAATAACCCTTCCATACATACATACACTGCTACCGATCATTGGAAACAGAAGGGCTAAGATTGAAGAGATTGTGGACCTGAAAAAGTCTGGTGAAAAAAGAATGTGAAAATTTACAGAAAAAAGTGGCTCCAAAATGGAATAGAAACGTTTACTGTGTGGCCTAATTTGTTTCATTCTTTCTCTCTTTCTCTCTTTCTCATATCTCATCATCGTTGTGAACAAGACATACGCATGCAAGAGAGAGAGAAGAGTTCAGATCGATCGAAGAGTAACTCTTTCAACTGAATACTATTGTCTGATGTACCGGTATACATTCTTTCTATCTCTCTCTCTCTCCCTTGCCCTGAACTCTACTCTGGCATACTGAACTAGGAACCTTGTTGAAATTCATGAGACCTCGGAAAGAGGAACACAAATTTCCCAACGGAAACATTGAGTCAAATTTGGTGGTAACAAAATTTTTCAAGATTTCATTCTGGATCGCTGATCTGTCCATCCGATAGAGAAGATTCTTTTGTTCCAAAATTATTCTCCCAGAAAATGGTCCGATTCAAAGGGGCTGAACAGGGGAATCTTGGGGTTGGGAAGGATCACAACATGGTACCGGTGGATATGAATGGTGTGTGTGTATGTGTGGTGTATGGTATGTGTGTGTGTGTGCCACTTTTCACTTCGCAGGAAGTGGGAGGGAAGAGATGCTTGAGGTGGATCCAAGTTGCCCCCCTTTGAGAAGAGAGAATCATGAATGCGCAGAATGCTGCTGCTGCTGAGTGTTCGATGTTGTAGGAGCCTTAACTTAACTTTGGCCATTTCAGATTTTCAGATTTATTCCCTTAAACGATAGAGAGAGAGAAATAGAAAGAGACAGAGAAAGAGAAAGAGAGTAAAGAGCTATTTCATTTTTACGCATTATTTCCATTTGATCGGTATAAAACGTATTCAATTGGTGCTTCAATTATTTGTGATTACAACCATTTACAACGTTCGAATAATAAGGTAAGCAATCGAATGTGTATAACATTTTGTGATCATCTCAGTTTTTGCAATAGAATCATTTTCTCCGTTTTTGCATTCATTACACAAGCCACCATGATGTATATGTAGTGTGTGTGTGAATGTGTGACTTTTCCTCTTTTGCATTCCATTCCAGCGTTATATGTGTGGAAGTAATTTTTATTGATAAATTGGGAGAAGATGCAAGGTGCACATAAATATATTTTCCATGGTATTATATGTGTGTGTGTGTACTTTAATTGTTTTGTGAGTGCCTTTCGAAGTATTTTTTCTCCCAAATCATTCTGTACTCTGGAACCATTTGATTAACAACTACACAATCCACGCATCTACTGTCATCACACTTGACTAGTGACTCATTTGAATATTATTCTGCTGTGTTTCATTTTTTCACTCTCTCTCTCTTTCTCTCATATAACTCAATTTTTAGGTAGATTTTTTGTCATCATCTCCACACACACACATTTCAACGTAATTTTTGACCATATACACAATCATAGTTGATATCTGTTGATAAAATGGCTGACCAATTGACTGAAGAACAGATCGCCGAGTTCAAGGAGGCATTTTCTCTGTTCGACAAAGATGGTGATGGAACAATAACCACCAAAGAATTGGGAACTGTGATGAGAAGTTTGGGCCAAAATCCAACTGAAGCTGAACTACAAGACATGATAAACGAGGTTGATGCCGATGGAAATGGAACAATCGATTTTCCTGAATTTCTCACCATGATGGCCCGAAAGATGAAAGATACTGATTCGGAGGAAGAGATTAGAGAAGCTTTTCGAGTTTTTGACAAGGACGGTAATGGCTACATTTCAGCGGCTGAATTGAGGCATGTGATGACCAATCTGGGTGAAAAGCTTACTGATGAGGAAGTAGATGAAATGATAAGAGAAGCTGATATAGACGGCGATGGTCAAGTAAACTATGAAGGTGAGTTGAATTCTAATTCATTTGGGATTAAATTTCACCAAGCTTACTGTTTGGGAGATCATCTTTATCTTTCAATTCTATTCTCGTGGTCCGTCCTACCATCAATTCATTCCCATCCTACTAACATGATATTCTTGGGGGCTATCATTGTTTTCTGTCCCATATTTTGAGTGCTCTTCGATCCTATGACTGACATTCATTTTTTGTGTAACCAATTTTTTCTCCAGAGTTCGTCACCATGATGACATCCAAATAGGCTGTTTTCAACATTCTACTGGAATGATTTTGACATGAGTCTTATAAATACGACATGGTTATCATTATTATTACTACTATCATTCACCAAAATGCACAATGCAAAAGACACACATAATCACTCGTTGTTGGATCGGAGCGGTATGGAGAGGAAAAATAAGATGAAGATGATATAAAAAATTGGAGGGGATCATCATAAATGAACGAGATGTGGTTATATTCACCTCTCCTTCTCTTTTTCTCTCTATCTCATCAAAATCACCATCAAAAAATTTCTCAATAATATCTCCTTCATTTCTTCCCACACTCTTTCTTCATCTCTCCATCAGCCAACATTTCAATTTCATCTGTGGACATAAAGATTGAAAAGAGAGGGAAGAAGAAGAGAGATCAAACCTCACAATCTTCTCTCAGGTCAGAATATCCGTTCGATGTCTCTCTATCGTTCTCTTTCTCTCTTTCTCTACCCATCCACATGATACATGATACATGATGGTTCTGTTGCAGTTTGGAAGCTTATTTCCCATCACTAAATGATCAATTTACGTCGATATCCTTAAAAATTTTGAGCGAGTCCTTCAATTTTATTGGGGCATACAATTAATATGGTGTTACATTCACACTCCATATGGACAGCTTCAGATGCAAATAATGATGGTTATGGTTCGTCCAGCTGTCGCCTTTCAGCAACACCCTATTTTACACACATCATATTACCACACTTACATACACTTTTCCCTTTGAAAAAGAATCACTAAATAAGCACTTCAATCAGGAAGGAATCATTCCTTATTCTTCACAATTCAATTCCATTCAATCCGATAAATTTCTTGGAAGAAAAATTTTACTTCTTCTCTTTCTCTATCTTTCTCTTTTCCTTTTCAAGCCGTAAAACTTAGCAGACATATTTTTCTCGCTTTCTTCTGTAACATCTTGATTAAGTTTTAATTCACACATTATGTCTTGCATTTTCTCGCGCCCTTAAACAAGGATATTGATTCATTGGCTCAATTTATTGGTCTCCATCTGCAGAGCAATTTGAAATGAACATTAATGAGTGATGTTTTTATAATTGTTACGCCATTCTTTTCCTTTGTTTGGCATTTAGTTATTCCTTCCCAATTCCTTTATTGGTTCGTCCACAGACACACATACACATACATCAATACATCAATACATCAACTACACACATACACAAGTTTGATTATGGATTTTGAGTGACTCGCCTAAATTAAAGGAATGTGTTCGGACTTTTCTCCCGAAAAAAAAACTTTGAAGTCTAATTATCATTTTTTCTGTCTGTCTCTCTCTCTTCTTCGATCATCATTCACTTTTGCTGTATTGAGTTGACCTAGATACACCTACACTCCTCAATACCAATGTACTTAACGCATTATTCATGTCCACTATAGCTTTCATCTATGCTCTTTTCTCTGGATAATTTGATCATGGTTGATCTACGCCAACACTCGATTGGTGTTGCGACATTCGATATCTTGTGATTCGGTTAAGGCAACAAGTTTATACACTCAGATAAGCCAATATAAGCCCCTATCTATCGTTTAATTTTCATTCCTATTGACTTTTTTCCCATTGACACCTCCGCCATTGATACCATGAATTGAATGGATTATTCTAAGCGGACAAAGAAAGAAGAGGAATAAAAAGAGTTGAAGAGAGAGAGAGAGAG
>QZCP01000247.1:18155-67713 GCA_003956705.1 Brevipalpus yothersi | reverse complement strand
GAGAGAGAGAGAGAGAGAGAGAGAGAGAGAGAGAGAGAGAGAGAGAGAGAGAGAGAGAGAGGAAGAACATTATGTTTTATGTTTCATGTAAAACATTTCGGAACCAAATTTTTTTCAGACCATTCAAATGATCCATCACTCAGAAAGGCAAGTGACGGGAGGAAAGGATTGATCCCGGCAAACTGAAACTATCCATTCATTTGGTTAAACATCATTTACTCTTATTGACGTGAATGCAAAGTCAGCGACTAGACTCAGGCGACTCAGCCGAAAAGGACTACTGATCAGTTTTGATGATGTTCAGCAAAAAATTGAAAAAAATATTCCTGCCAACAATCAAAATCGAAACAATCAATGGATCATATTTAACATGATCCATGAGTGACATAAGACAGGGTATATGTGTGTATGTGTATGCAAATAATGTCTCTCAACTAACCTTGACTATTGAGTATTGATGGGTAGTAGTAGTGGTGGTAGTTGGTGATGGATAGGCTCGTGTTGAAGTGGCTTGATTTGGCGATTGATTGATACGAGCTGCTGTTGTCTTGGACACTGTATCCATCGGAATTGCACTTACACTTCGAACTGTACTCGGTGTACTGATACTTGAGTGATCAACTTGATCCACACCACCAGGACTCGATTGGCTCGGTGAACACTTTGAATTGACCATACTACTAGTGCTAGTAGTAGTAGTAGTAGTGGCCGAAGGATGGACAATGTATGGATAAGAGGATCCATACACTTTTGATTGGCCTGAAATCACTTGCTCTGGTGTGGTTCCGCTGTTGAACATTCGATTACGAGCTGCCTCATGGGCACGCTTAACGGCAACAAATGGACGTTCACGATAATTGGTGGACAAATCCGATTTGTGTCTCATCAACAATTGACGTGGTGATGGCTCTGAGCTTGATGGCGGTGAATTCGGTGTACTACTGGACGATTGTGTGGTTGTTGATCCAGTTGTTGCTCTTGTGGGTATATTTTTGGCCGATGATGATTGTCGAATAGAGGTTGCCGAGGTTGGACTTAAGATTGATGATGATGTTGGGGTAGACATGTAGCCTGGTATCGATCCGGTTGATGGTGACAATGGAATGCTATTTTGACGCATTAAATTAGCCAATGGAGGCTTAGCACCGGTATAATTTAACATTGTCGATTGTGGTTGTTGTTGCTGGTGATGATGACCATTGGTCTGAATGTGTAACGGTTTCGAATAATGTCCCGGTGAGTATGCACGTGCCGCGGCCATAGCGGCAACTGAACTTGGACTGTTAACACATGGACTTCCGGCTCCGGTTCCAGCATCACTGTCCGATGGACCATGTACACTATCATTTTCATAATTTTGTTTAATTATACTACCCTTTAATTCGGCCATCACCATTTCTTTGGTACGATTATCACGTCCTTCGAGGCGACTTTTTAGCTTCAATTGTTGCCTCTGAAGCCATGATAGGGTTGCACTTCTGTCCAGTGTACCATAATTGAGATTACTTTCCAAATCAGAATCAACTGTGGACATATCACGTGGACTACTTTCACATATGTATGCTGTTGATTCCGAATGAATTCGACGTCTCTGTAGAGCTGGTGAACCGGCAGTAACACCATAACTGAACGGCTGACTGCCCGGTCTTGCATGATATGGACGATTTTTTTCACTCACAATTGGCTCAGGTTTGGTTAAAAATCGTAACGGTAATGGTTCCATTTTGCCAAAATGATCGGTTATCAGTGGCACTGGTGAGCTTACACGTTCATTGGTGTTCGAGGTGATCGTTGAAGATGATGGTGATACTGGACGTAGTGAAGTATTTGGAACGGAATTTTGTTTACCACTCGCATCATCACCGAACACCGCAATCAATTCATCATCCGTTGTACCGCCACCCCCAAGACCACCACCGCCGATGGACACGGTTGATGATGGCGATGGTTTGGACACATTGTGTGTCGCTTGGGATGGAGTAGTTTTTGGGACTGATTTAGATGGTTGGGATGATGATGAAATCGGAGTGATGTGATCAACAGTGTCCGATGGATGGACAATGGAAGTGGTTGAGGCCACATTTGGAGTGACACCATTACGATATACAGTGGATGGTCCACGATAATCGGGAAAATTTTCAACCTCTTTCAACATACCATCCAATAATTCATCCAATTGGGACTGTTCCTCCAATGGTACACGATTTCGGCTGCCCATTGTTGCCGTTCCGTTCACATTGTCTTCCTTTGATCCTTTCAACAAATTCACAGAGGTATCACTGATCGAATTACCCTTCTTCTGATCGGTACTAATAGATGATGAACCGTTAAGCAGACCATTTCTATTCTCATCTGGCTCACAGTGTATCAATGCTTGCACAGTGGACACTGGCCTATGGTTTTGGGGGTGATGGTGATGTCCGTTAGTTTGTGGTGAATGGTGGTGATGCTGATTATTATTGTTATTCATGATCTCATAAAAGTGATTGTTATTGTTATTTATCGAATATGGATGAGTTTTGGCTAAAATGGATGCATTTGATGATGATATTCCCGAATCTACACTGGCACCACGACCATTTGTTCGTATATGGCCGTTTTCATTCATACTATCACCGTTGTCGATCGAATATTGTCCGTTGAATGTGACAGATTTTACTTTGGATTCCAAATTCGATTTATTGGTACTATTTTTGTCACTATTTGTATTCACTCGTTTCGGCTTTGATACTACAGCATACAGGCTACCATCCAATGGACCACGAGTATACTGTTGATGTGGGGTAAGTGTTCCATCCATATTTGCTAATTAATTGGAATGAAAATGATGATTGTAATGAGAAGAGGAAGGAGAAAGAAAGAGAAAGTTTTTTGATTCAAGATTTTCGTTCACACACACAATTTCGTCAAATTCTGTACAACATTTGCTAGATACACTTGTTCAAGATTGTAGTCAAGAAAAGATGAATGCTGAATCATACGAAAGAAAAAATCACGATGAATACGATATCTTTGCCTATTACGAAACTTTGTGCGAAACGAATTGATCCGTATCAACATGATTTCATCATGTAATGTATATATAAGTTATTGAAAGTTTCTTGAAATAATATCGAAATCACACACAAACTTCAGAACGTAAATGTTACAAATATCGTGGAAAACTATTTAATAACCTTGAATTCGACCACAAAAAGAAAATAAATACAAAATTCAAATATCACTTGAAAAAGATTGTTGATAGGGAAAATTATATATCCTATCCTATTCAATCATGATGTTCATATCAATAGATGGGAAAAAAGAAATGAAAAAGCTTCCAGCTATGGATCATGATCGTGAGCTACTACCAACTCCACAGTCAATGGTAAGAGAAGAGAGAGAGAAAGAGAGAGACTGAAAGTGAGAGAGAGAGAGAGAGAGAGAGAGAGAGAGAGAGAGAGAGAGAGAGTAAAAAAGAAGGAGTAAATTGTTGATGGAGCTTCAAGCCATCATCACTACCATTCAACCCTTTTTTTCAACCAACGAAAAAAAATGGGAAAGAATGAAAAATATCGTAAGTAAGCGTCAAGAGATGAAAAAAATATGAAGAAAATATCTACACACACACATTTGATCCTATGTTAGTAATAGAGAGAAAGAAAGAGGCGAAAAAAGGATTGAAAATATACCACAACAAGTGACTACCACTCAACCAGCATTTTCACGTACCACTCAACTATGGAGATGGTTTACAATGAAAAATGAATGTGTATAAAGTGAGAGATGCATATGAATATAAAAAATGAGAGAGAGAGAGAGAAACTTTTTGGTTGCAATTTCACGAGTTAACCATCGCCATCAAAGTGAAAGTGAGCTCAATTGTTCGTGGCCATCAAGTGATTTTTCAACTCAGAGCTATCCACTTTCATTTTTTTCAATGGTAAGTCCATGTATATACGATATGTCTCTCTCTTTCTCTAGCCACCTCTCTTGAAGTCAATGGCAATCCATCATGAAGTTCACAAGCGATATGGTCTAAAGAAAAATATTCTCAAGTTATCCAAACTGTTAGCGTGTGTGAAAAGGTGAGCTTCAAATTAGTTGAAAATTTTGTCATCGTTGAAAATGTATCGTTCTGATGCTACATCATGCTCATGATATTTGAACAAATAATGATAGGGTTTGCATCATTCCTGCTGGGTATTAGTGAAAGAATGATCGGAAACAATAGCCATCACAACTGGACAAGAATGTAACGAAACAAAAGAATGTCCGATAAGTTGCATCTGCACACATACACACAACTTTGAACGTATTTTGTTAGTTTTAACTGATCATAATTCTCTCTCTTTCTCTGTGTATATATACGCTCTCCAGTAATAGTCAAAGGTCAGAGGCTATATACAGTTTTATGGTAGCATAGACACACACAGGGAGAGAGATGCCCTTTTGTAAAAGTATTTACTATGGCCTCAGGCAATTTTGTTTTCTCTCTCTCCTCTCTTCTCTCTCCTTTGGGGCTATCTCAACTGGCTTGTATTCAACTGGCGAAGTACACATTACTGGGTTAATATTTTTTCAGATGAGTTTGAGCACTCAGCATGCAATAGCAATCAAGGATTGGCTTTTAAAACAGATTTTCATGCTGAGAAGAGTGGGGTTAACCATGTAAGGAAGTTGATCTTCTTACCGAGGAGAGAGAGAGAGAGAGAGGTTAAAAGATGATGGAAGTGAAGATGCTGAAATAATAGTTACTCAGTTGTATGAGAGGGGAAACATTCTACTTTTAACATTGGAATGTGAAATTATTGAATCTAGTGTATTCAAATTCTACTAGAACTATTGAACTCGAAAGTGGAACATTTGGAAACTTTGCGCAATTTTCTTCACAAAAACCATATTTTCGATATAATTAAGATTGCTGGAAAGAAATTAAGAGACAGTTCTAGTAACAGGAGGCTAGTATTAGAGAAATAACTACTATGAGCAAAGCTTACTCATGATGAGTCTTGTCTGTTCCCCTAAACTTTACACCGAATTCATCTGCAAGATCTGACACATCATTTCGGATGATGCGTTTTCACTCCTCTCATTTGAATTATAGCTATTCTCTGTTCTTTTGCATCCAAGAATTTCGGGGATGTCACAAATGACAGGATAACTTTTTCCATTGGCAACTTTATGGGACGATCGATATGACCTTCACTCATGGCTGATCAGGACATTGTGAGTAACATTCATACAGATGGAAAGGAAACTGTTCATTCACATCATTTTTTTCGATCAATAAAAGACGTCCTCGAATCAATGTCATGAGTGCTGGTCAGAGAATTACTCTAATGGACTGAGTTCAGATTATAATATCGAAAGTGCATTCAAAGCTATTTAAGATCTAATCAATTACTAACAACATGAACATTCTCGTCGATCTACTACGAACAAAAAAGATCAGCTACACAAAGCTGGGAATTCCTTTGATAGCAGTTCCAGAAATGATTCGATTCTTTGATTTTCAACAGATTTATGACTGTACTTCGAAAAATTTGTTGTCATCAGAATCTTTTGAAAAAGCGCTTAAACGAACATCTGTATCATGATTTGACTGTTATGTTGACAATAACTTTCCAGAAAACTTTCTCATTCATCAAATCAGTGAAATAAGCACGAAAATTTGTCTCCAACGTTTCGATATATTTTGAGCTTACCTCATAAGATGTTGTATCATGTTCGAAAATTGATTGTTGTTTGAAATTGATGTTCGGTGTGATGGCACAGGAAAATTATGATTCATAATAAAAATTTTCAAACAGATTTCAGCTAGACACTATGTTAAGTTGATAGTATATGGCAGTACTTTGGAGTTCAAGTTGACATTCACACAGGACTCAGAAAAAAGTACTAATCGGGGCTCTCAATGTGATGAGACAACTTAGGGTATAAATTCGAAGTTACACAGCTGATGAAGAAACTGAACAATCAATCGTTGATAGTGGCAGCAAGCTTGAATGGAAATATGAATGATATAAGGTAAAACATAACTTATCAATGGATGTTTATTTCAATTGAGGTTCAAATAGAAATTAGAATTCGAATTAAACAATCTCTGAGTGGCGGGAAGACATTGCCTTACGGTATTGATAACCCCCTGAAGTAATATGAAGAAATTGAACTTCAAAAATGCTGATGAAAAACACGAGAAAATTCAAGAGAAATACGATCTCAAATGGACGAAAAAATTTTCCCTCTCTATAAAATGTTCACGAACAGAGCTGTTGACGAACTGATCTCACATGAAATGATCTATCAGAGCAAAAGAGAGAGAAAGTCGACTGATGAGGAGAGAAAAGAGAGCATCTTCCAGCATCAGTGCCCAGAATATTGTGAGTCAGAGCATTTCGCCATCTACTGTCATCGATTGAGAATTTGGTAGAAAATATATCCAAACTTACCCAGCTATTCTGGACATTCAGGTTCGAAAATTTTCGATACTCTTTAAGAATTGTCAAAAAAAGATCATAAGCGAGAAAAAATCTCCATGAATAATCAAAATGGGAAGTCTGTCTCATTGCAAATGAGTTGGAAAAAAAGTTTCATAAAATGTTCCTTCTGCTTAGCAACTCACGCATGTCAGAGTAAAAATGCCTCTGATAAATTTCAAAAATTTCCATCATACTTTTTCGCTCCTTTTCATCATTCATCTGATTGTTTGATCTATCCACAATCGATTGAGATTTTAATTTGAGAAGAAAAAGATTTATCATTTTAATTATCATCAGAAATAAGTTTCAAATCGTAAGAAGAATATTTTTTAGCGCCAAAAAAAAGTGTTCAGAACATGTGTTGCCATCTATAACCGGTACATGAGCAAGTCTATTTTTGTTTATGTTTTCGTTTCTGGCTACGTTTTAACTGTTGAAGCAATTGAATTGAATCAAGTTAATTAATCAGTTCATCGATTAATTTTTGATTTGTTGACGATCGTAATTCTTGTTGGGATAGTTGAAGTTTGGTTTTTATTGGTAAAGTTATGGAATCAACTATTTTGGTGAGTATTGGGCTGATGTTCATTGTGATCTGTTGGAAAATGTTGAATATCAATGCTAACCATAACTTTTATTCTCTATCTACTATCTACTTTTGATTTGTTATCTCTTGAAAAGGAACCAAGTCTATACACCGTTCAAGGTATTATAATTTTGGACAATGATGGATATCGTGTGTTCGCCAAATATTATGATAAACAGATGAATTTGAAGGAACAAAAAGCTTTTGAAAAAAATCTTTTCAACAAAACTCATCGAGCTAATGCTGAGGTTATCATGCTCGATGGATATACTTGTGTTTATAAATCTAGTGTAGATCTTTTCTTTTATGTCATCGGTGGTAGTAATGAAAACTGCTTGATTCTAGCCAGTGTTTTAAATTGTCTCTACGATGCAGCAAATCAAATACTGCGTAAAAATGTAGAGAAACGTTCACTATTAGATAACTTGGACACCATCATTTTGGCAATCGATGAGATATGTGATGGAGGTATAATATTGGAAGCAGATTCTCACTCAGTCGTTCAGAGAGTAGCTCTCAAGCCGGAAGACATTCCTCTTGGTGAGCAAACTGTGTCTCAAATTCTTCATTCAGCACGCGAGCAGCTTAAGTGGTCAATTTTAAGATAATAGAAAAATTAACATCCTGTCGATATTCAACTAAGAGGACCAATTAAATAAAGAATGAAAGATTCAATTATTTGCGAAAATCTTTGAAATTTCTTTCATCTCAATGAGCTAAATTCCCCCAATTTAACACTGAGATGAAACTCGGGACCGATTGAGATAACGGAAGCTCATTAAAGTTTCATTTTCTCTCGTTTCTCAGTTCATTTCACGTGGTCCAACAGCTGTTGAGGCGCGCTCATATCGTTCGTGAAAGATTGAAAGCGTGTTGACATGAGAATTCATCAAAATCGTTCAATTTTGCTAATATGGGGAAGAAAGTTACGCTCTCATATAGGATGGTCCCACAATCCTCTGTAAGTATGATGAAAAATTGATATTTCAAAATATCATGTTTCCTGATGCTGTTCTAAATATGTGTGATGAATTGATCTTCTTTCACTTCTTTGATCATGATTGGTAATCCTCGTTCTCATGAATTATTTTATTTAAGTGACGTTTTATTTCCTTCCTCCTGAACAGATCTAGGGTATTTTGCTGCACTAATTTGTCTACATGTGATGGGGAACCAATTCTTCGTCAACCCGCCATTGCAATTGAAACAGTGCAATCACATCACAGTGACGATGACATCTTTGCACCTGTAGTAGTTCAACGGTTTATCATTTCTGCAAGAAAGTCATTGAATATCGGGCAATCAGAAGCAGAGCAATTGGTGACATCCCTTTATCTTGACGCAGGATCATCATATCAACGCCGAAAATTACTTGATTCTCGTTTTTTGGAATATCAATATGTTCTTCCCCATTTGGCTAAACATTTATCAGCTTCTGAAATCTTGTTTAATACCAAAATTCTCTTCAATCCAAATATATTCGATCGTCTTAGCAAGTGTTCTAGATTTGGTATCAATCCAGTCAGATTAATTCATCTCCTGGACCAAACAACACTTTGGAAAATGAATCAATCTCAATTGAAAGAGAATGAATTGGTTAGAGGCAATCTTGATATGATTGATTCATACCTCCGAAACACCATACCCCAAGCTGAACTGAGAGAAAGAGTCTACTCTAAATTGTGGAATAAGTTTCCCAATTTTGAAGAGATGCCCCTAGAAACATTCGAAACTACTGTCAAAGAGCTATACCCTCAAGTCATCAATTTTGATCTCATAGAAACTCTTCTCATGACTCTCAATCGGAGGATAGATAGTCAAACAGCACAACGTATCAGAACTTTGGGGCCTTCGCCACACGTTCCCATTCCTCTGCTAGCTCTAGTAGAACGGGGAAAATTTTCATCTCTACTGACAATTAATCCTGATCAAACTATCCAGAAACTCTCAAATTTGGTTGAATTTTTTGGCCTCTCGGTTGAGCAAATACTGTTTGGAAGTCATTCTGTAAGGATGCTCAACTCTCTTCTGACTGGTATCGATAAGCTATTGAATGAGTTTGGTATTGGTATATCCAGATCACCTCTCCTACTTTATATCCTGGCTGGATCTGGGAAAATTTCACATGACCGACATGAGTTGCTGAGACAACACCACAAAGTGGAGGGAAACTTTTCTTGTAAAATTTTACTCGATCAAATCAGTCCTCTATTGACGAAAATTTATACATTTTTGATTCTAGAAAAATTGAAATCTATCGATGATCCAGATGAGATTATCAAACTAGAATATCGCTTGACCGCACTTCAAGCTCTATTCGATGTAGAAAATTTTGATATGGCTAAAACGAATACGCTTCTAGATTTTCTCGTCGATGGTTTAAACATGGAGCCATCATGGATAATGAATAATCCCGAGATTATTGTTTTAGCATCGGTTGAAAAGCTACAAGAAATTACTAATTCTGACTGGAGAACTAAAGAAGAGAGCAGAATTTTACTGGAAGAGACTTTAGCAACTCTATTAAGAGAAAAATCATACAATAAAGAAAAGCTCTAATGAAATACTTATAATTGTTCACTATACTTAAGAAGCTAAACTCTTATTTTACAATGTAGGCATTGAAACTTCTCCCTTAATTTGATTTGATTCCTCTAAAGTGTTGAATAAGACTTAACTTGACGGTATATGCTGTTTTCATGATACTCACGCCAAAAAATCAGTATTAAAAGTAAAGATTAGAGAAAAATGAACTAATAGTAATAGGAAAAGGACCGAGTTAAGTAAGGTTCAAGATATTGAATACAACTCTACATCATACAAACCAGAGTACTGATTCACTTCTCGCCTGGATTCTTCTTAAATTCTTCTTGTTAATAATGAACACAAGAAATGTTAGAATTAACAGTGTAAAACTGAAAAGGAATCGTGTCAAATCATCGGGATCCCGATGTATCGATACAGAATGATCTGATTGTAAATTGCAATTTTATCATCGAATTAATGGTTATGTATAAAAAGATGTCGCTTTTTCGATGGGCAAACTCATGAGTTCTCGTCTGAGCTCGGGAAACTCGGCTTCAAGTTATCATGATCTCTTTGAACAGAACTCATTCATATCGTTCTTATCTGTTTTTCTATGATTTTATCTAAAATCTACAATAATGTCGACTAAACTAATGTCTATGCTTAAAAATGCTGTACAACCATCGAAAAGTCCAGTAGTCATCAATGAGGTGAAGAAAACAGTTAGTCAATACTTTCTCATACCAAAGCCAGCTAGTGCTGTGATAACATCATCGCGAAAGGATGAGTATCAACTCAAAGTCGACTATAGCCACATTGATACTGAGAATTTGACAAAATATCGATACACGAAATTTTATGCAATCAAGATTGAGAATAATCGAATTTCATCCGTTTTCAGTAGGTGTGATGAGCCTGTAGACACATCAGCCGAAGCAGCTTCAACCGTGTCCCGAGATGGACAAATCAAAGCTGTGGTCAGAAAAGTCGCTGGTGATGGTGGAAGAGGTAAAGAGTTAATCGATATTTGTACCACCAAATCCAGAATAAAGTCAATCAATGGATCCAAAAGTAAAACTCATGGAAAGATTCATCTTTTTGCCAATTTTGGTGTTCTCAAATGGTCACCAGACAATCGATATCTCATGTATGTTGCCGAAATGTACCAGGAAAGTTCCGGATACTTTGCTTCTGAACTCAAGGATGGACAAGTGATTAAAGGCCTTGGCGATGAATATCTCTATCGTGATGAGTTTGGTGAACAAATGGAAGGTCTCAGTCACTCTTGCATCTGTATCATTGACACCAAGAATGACTATAAAGTTAGAGTGATAGAGAAAGAAAACTATTCTCTATGTGAGGGCTTTTTCTTCAACAACAATACGATTGGTTTCGTTGGAATTAAGGAAACACCATTTCGATTAGGTCTATTTTACTCTCCGATTCGTGAAAATTGTTTGTTCAAAATAGATCTGAATGAGCCAGAGGGTGAACCCATTGATATCTATGGAAAAGATGAGGGGCTAACAATACGATCACCTAGATCTAATTCTAATGGCCAAGTGGTCTTCCTCCAGAACCCAGCACAAGGACCCCCATCTTGCTGTGATCTTGTATTATATGATTTTATTAGTGGACAGAGTCAGATGTTAATAAAGTCCTCGAATAGAGTGCCCAATGATCTTGAGAATCCAGAGGTGATCGAAGATCTTTTCACTCAGAGTTTGCCCAAAAATGTATGGTCAAAAGATGGTCGAAAAATAATTCTCACAGCCAGAATTGGTACCCGATCTCATATTTTTGTGCTTAACAAGGAGCAAGGGTCTATGAAACGACTTCAATTAGAAGGAGAGGTCAATTCAGTTTTGGATTACTATGATGATATTCTTCTCATCAATGAAGAGTCACCTGTTTCTGGGCCAAATCTCAAGATAGGTCTTCTAACTGAATCATGTCTAGCAGAACATTTTTATCCCGTTGATCCTGACATGTATAACGAGCATGATGAGATGTTTTACAGATGTGAAGTTATCCCAGCTCCAAAATTAGACAAAGAAAGTGAAAACCATAGATTGACTACTATCTTAATTGGTCGAAAAGAGGATCTTGTTCAACCAACACCCACAATCGTTTGTCCTCATGGCGGTCCTCACAATTGTAGTATGGGCGAATATCTGCCTTACTATCTCGCTCTCGCTGAACTTGGTTTTAAAATACTTTTTGTCAACTATAGAGGATCTACTGGAACTAATCGCGAGCAACTTGAGTATTTATGCGGGAAAATTGGTGTTGCTGATGTAGCGGATGTTATTCAAGGTATAAAGCACCAGGTGAATGCTGGTGAGGTAGATGAAAAACGAATATCACTCATAGGATTCAGCCATGGAGGATTCATAGCTACCCATCTTATTGGAGAATGCGATGAGTTCAATTTCAACTCATGTGTTGCTCTCAATCCAATCACTGATCTTACGATGAGCATTTTAACCACAGATATACCTGATTGGTATCTTGTCGAGGGTCTTGGGCAGATCAACTCAAATTACCCTTTCGAGAGTATTCACGATTCAAACATTCTGGCAAAGTTGAGAGAATGTTCACCAATCAAGAATATCGATCAAGTCAAAACTCCAACACTGTTTTGCTTGGGTAGTAAAGATAAGAGCGTTCCAATGCATCAGGGACGAGCATTTTATCGAGGGTTGAAATGCCGAAATGTTCAAACGAAATGCATTGTATATAATGATAATCACAAAACATCGAGAGTTCCTTACGTCATAGATGAGGCAATGAATACGATTCTATGGATTCTTGATCATTTCCCTCGCTAAAATTAAATATTACTACTTCACAATTCGATCCGAATTCTGATTGGAACTCTTTTGTTCACCACCCCTAAATCCCACCTTTTCACACAACATTCCATAATTTGAAATTACTAACGATGCAAGTGAAGAGACTCGTTCAAACAATTGATCACAGGATAAATCCCGACGTATATTGCAAGAATTTTGTAACGCAATGAATTTTCAATTGAAGAGGATCTATTTAGATTTACTGGGAAAACTTTGAAATTTTTCCAGCTCAGAATCGGAATCAGAATCTGAATCCAAATTGAGTGTTTGCGAGTCATCGCCATGGCATTCTTTCATAGTTTTCTTGAGTCCAGGAATCAAATGCAAAACTCGACCTTGAAAGATGGTTCCATTCAATTGACGATATGCTTGCACAGCGTTGGTGGGATGACAGAAGGATACAAAAGCGTAGCCTCTGTTCTTGCCAGTTTTTTCATCAAGAGGCATGAAAAGTTCCTCCAAGCGACCATGGTGTTTCATGAGCACTCTAATATGACTAGGCTTACAATCATAACATAAATTACGTAAAAAGATACGACGAGATTGAGAAACCATTTGCTCAGCATTCTCTAACTTATGGTTAAGTTTTTTTACTCTCTCAGCTAGAGGAGCTTCCTTTTCAGAGTCTTTAATTGATTCGATCTCTGAAATCTTGTCAACCGAGCCCCAAACAGACTCATCATTGAGCTCTTCTTTAGATTTGTTTTCTTTCCTTCTTCCTCGGTTAAAGAATACACTATTGACTGACTTACTAAGCTCCACAATAATTCTCTGATCACCAATCAAACTATTGTTAAAGACACGTACAGCACGCTCAGCTTGATCTGATCTTTGGAATCCAACAAAAGCGAATCCTTTGGACGTATCGTGTTTATTGAACTTCAGCAAAACGTCCGTGATAGTTCCTTCCTTTGAGAATATCTCTCTAAGATCCTCAGCAGTTACCTAGGATAGATGATATATTGTATAAATAAATTTTTTTCACCTGGAAACTTACAGTTTTGCATATATTTTTCACAACTACTCTTGAATTCTTGAACGACATGGGTAATTCTTCTCCACGTGGTTTCGAAGTCTTGAATGAACGAGTAACAAATCTCAATCTTTATTGAACAAGAATTTCATCGATTCCACCTAAGAATCACACGAATTTTTCATTTCAGACAAATACTCAAAATAAAACCGAATATCTGATCAACTGATTACTGTTGTGCTCTCAAATTGTATTCAAGACCAACAACAGCAAAAACAAAAATAAAATTGATTGACTTACAATGTTTCCACTTTTTGCGCATCAACATCATAAACATGCTTGATTCATGTGACTTGAATCAAACATAAACATTTGTTTGGGAAGCATTTTGCACATTTTTTGAGATGGAAAAAGGTGTTTTTTAATTGTTATGTTTGGATTAGTCTGTAATTAAATTGTAGTGCTGATCAATCTGGAATGATTTGTTTCCAACTTGTGGAATAATCTTGAAGGCTTCATAGTTAACTAGGTGTAAAGGTAAGCAGTTCAAGTTTATGTGTATGTTTCTCCTTAAATATTTTCTTGATTTCTCTCTTAATTTTCTTGGTTTCAGATTTTTTGAGCCGATTTTGATAATTGTTTCAATCAGAATGGATCTTTTTCCACATTTTAGTGGTAAATGTAAAGTCAGTCCACTGGATCGACCTCTTCCACGGGTCAAGTATGAGATCAATAGCAGTGCTTTCGCTTTCCTTTTCTCCGAAATAGTGCAATATTGTCACAATAAAGTTTACACTGTTCCCGAGTTGCAAAAAAAATTATCCGAGGTGGGCTATCATGTTGGACAGAGAATGGTGGATCTAATATTTTTGAGGGATAAGAATTTTAAACGAGAAACTCGTCTCATCAATCTACTGATCTTCATCAAATCCAATCTATGGAAAACTCTATTTGCCAAGGAAGCCGATAAATTAGAACATTCCAATGATGATCCAACAACTTACTACATTATTGAAAGTGATCCGATAGTAAATCGATTCATTTCTTACAACAAAGACAAAGGGCAATTGCATTGTGGCTCATATATTGGAGGAATAATCGAAGCTGTTCTAAATGAGTGCAGCTTTCCAGCCAAGGTAACTGTACATTGGCACAAGGGAACCACTTTCATGATCAAATTTGAGGAAGCTGTCATCGCTCGAGATAGAGCTTTGGACTCGAAATGAAGTGTATCAGATTTTTTCTTCGCCAAAAATTTGATTGTTCTTTTCATTAATAACTGTTTTGTTTCGATCAAATCCGAAAGATTAAAAATCGGTCCTCCTAGAAGCTATCACTTAAATGGGACAATCGAATAAAATTGATGATCTCTCCATCTGATGAAGATATCGCAATCAACTGGTCTTTTTCGATTTATTTTGAACACTCTATCGATATGATTTCTCGAATATTCTTGTTGTCATGACATGGCAGCATGAGTTTCATAAATTCCATGGCATGGACACCACGTGGGAGAGGTCGCTTTAAGTAATCATTTTAAGGCCATGCTTTATCAGAAAAATTTTACTGTTACCAAGAGCGTGTATCCTTTCAATTAGTCTTCTTTTGAAATTTCTCTTCTAAGGTGAAGTAATAATAACACACTCTGAAAAAATGACCACGTTTTCTTTCAGTGAAAATCATAATAAATCAGATTTGATAATCGCTAAATTGGAAAGTGCCAAGGAGCTTGTCAGAATTAAAAATACCCTGCTTGACTGTGCATACCTTATATTTGAACTTGGAAAATATCCTCTCCCAGACGAACTTGTACAGAGGAATCTGGAAGACCTGATTCCTAGAGTTCTGAAAGACACGTTACCATATTTCATTGGTTTCTTGGATGATGATATTTGGTTAGTCTCTAAACGTGCTTGTGTCTACATCGAAGAGAATGGAACAACCAAGATCAAGAGATGCAGAATCTGTAAAATGGCGATCCCTTCAGACGCTGATCCGGCGACCCATGTGCTCAACAATGACTGCAAAATTGTTTACCTCGGTCCAGAAGAAATGGAGTATAGAGGGCCCAGTTTAGCTAATCTTTTAGCTAATCTGTGATAGAGAGAAGGATTTTTTCCTTTCATAAAATCAATTAAAATTATCCAATTCCAAACCTCTATCCTCTATCCTCTATCCTCTGTTCTCTCCTCTCATCATCTTATCACTTGATATCGAACGTAGTTAACTGAAAGTCTTCAAAGTTTCGTTTCAATGTCTTTTTACCTTTCCCTTTTCTCTTGTTCGGAAACAGAATAAAATTGATTATCTCTCCATCTAATGAAGAAATCACCATCAACTGGTTTCTTTCGATTTATTTTTCATCATTAAACGTTCTATCAATAGGATTTTTGAATATTCCTCCAGAATTCTTGAGTATTCACGACATGCAAGCATAAGTTCCATAGATTCCATAGCATGGACATCATGTGAGAGAGGTCGCTTTAAATTTCAGCATGCAATAATATGCGCACAGATTCTGTGCCACAAAATGTTATCATTTTTAGATAAAGTTAACGAAGTTTTGGTTTAAAGGTTTTTCTTTCCAATTGTGATTACCCAAGAGTACATCGTTCTGCTGAAGTAAAAATTTTTGTATACTATCCCACAATGTCTTCGAGTAAGTTGATATCTTTGTTGAAGAATGTTAAGAAGCCATCAGAAAGTCAAGCTGTCATCGAAGAGGTGAAACAAATTGTTCGTCGATACTGTTTAATACCAACACCTACCAATGCTGTGATCACTTCATCACATGATGGTGAATATCGGTTTCGAATTGAATATTCTCACCCTGATCTTGACAATTTGGAAAAGTTTTGTTTTACCAAATACTACATTGCCAAGTTGGGACCAAATGGTATATCATCGGTATCAAGTGGTTGCGATGAGCCTGTTGATACATCAGCTGAGCTAGCTTCAACCGTGTCGCGAGATGGGCAGATGAAAGCTGTGATCAGAAAAGCAAGTGGTGATGGAGGAAAGGACAAGGAACTAGTGGAAATATGCGACAGAAGGTCAAGAGTCAAATCAATCAATGGTGCTAAGGAAAAGCTACATGGTAAAATTCATCTTTTCGCCAACTTTGGTGTTCTCAAATGGTCACCAGACAATCGATACTTGATGTATGTTGCCGAAAAGTATCAGGAAACTACTGGATACTTTGCCTCAAGAGGGAAAGATGGAGAGGAGGTCAAAGGGCAAGGAGATGAATTTTTGTATCGAGAAGAGTTTGGTGAACAAATGGAAGGTCTCAGTCACTCTTGCATCTGTATCATTGACACAAAGAATGACTATAAAGTTAGAGTGATAGAGAAAGAAAACTATTCTCTATGTGAGGGCTTTTTCTTTAACAACAATACGATTGGTTTTGTTGGAATTAAGGAAACACCTTTTCGACTTGGTATCATTTTTTGTCCGATGAGAGAAAGTTGTCTATTCAAATTGGACCTGGACAACTCAGAATCTCAACCTATTGCTATCTACGGAGAGGATAAGGGACTATCTTTACGATCTCCGCGGCCAAACTCAAAGGGTCAGGTTGTCTTCCTTCAAAATCCTGCACGCGGACCTCATTTTCAAACCTCAGATCTTGTTTTGTACGATATGAACGAGAAAAAGAGTCGAATTTTGCTCAAATCCTCGAATGTCATCCCAAAAGATCTTGAAAATCCTGAAAAAATTGAAGATCTCTTCACTCAGAGTTTGCCCAAAAATGTATGGTCGAAAGATGAGAAAAAAATGGTTTTAACAGCAGAAATTGGTGTTCGATGTCATGTCTTCATGCTAGATATTGATTCAGGTTTCATGAAAAGACTGCCTCTGAGCGGTGAAGTAAATTCTATTTTGGATTACTTCCAAGACATTCTACTTGTGAATGAGTTATCTCCAATTTCGGGTCCAAAAATTAAGACCGGTCTCCTGACAGAATCATGCTCAACAAAAGATTTTATTCCCATCGATCTTGACATGTATAATCAACATGATGATATGCTCTACAAATGTGAAACCATTTCAGCTCCTAAGCTAGATAAAGAAAGCGAAAATCATAAATTGACTACCATTCTGCTCGGTCGAAAGGAAGACTTTGGAAAGCCGACTCCAACGATTGTCCGTCCTCATGGAGGTCCACATAGTTTTAACCCAGCTACCTACTTCCCATCTCTTCTTGCCTATGTTGAGCTTGGTTTCAAGTTGCTATTTGTCAACTATCGAGGATCTTCTGGCATGAATCGTGATCAACTTGAATATTTATGTGGTAAAGTTGGTCGCTCTGATGTTGCTGATCTTGTTCATGGTATCAAACATTATGTAGATGCTGGTGAAATCGATGATCAACGAATTTCGCTCGTTGGAGGTAGTCATGGAGGCTTTCTGGTCACCCATCTTATTGGACAATGTGATGATTTCCGATTCAATTCTTGTGTTGCTCTCAATCCAGTCACCGATATTGCAGCAATGGTAACTGTCACTGACATTCCTGACTGGACTTTAGTCGAAGGACTTGGTCAAATAGACTCGAGCTTCCCGTTCGAAAGTATTCATGACTCTAAAGTTTTGGCCAAGTTGAAAGAATGTTCCCCGATTATGCACATCGATCGTGTGAAAACTCCGACTCTTGTTGTCTTAGGAACTACTGATAAAAGAGTTCCAATGTCTCAAGGACGGGCTTACTATCTGGGCTTGAAGTGTCGAAGTGTACCAGCTAAATGTTTAGTCTATGAAGATAATCACAATGTGTTGAAGATTCCCAATGCAACTGATTTGACAATGAATACAATAATGTGGATCCTTGATCATCTTTCCCGTTCTGATCAGTAAACTGCTGGTACGCTCTGAAGCCTGATCATCAGGGATTTTTTTCACTGATCTATCTAAATAAACTTACCATTTTGACTTTTTGTACTGGAAAACTGTGATTAAAATAAAATTTCACTCCAACTTAGCTTTTCTTACTGTATTTTTCACTCGTGTCAGGAGTTGAATTCTCGTCAGCTAAAGACTTTGTAAGCCTTTTGAAGGCTTGAGCTCTTCCAAGTTTTTTATTCATAGACCACCAAGAATTACATTGTAATCGACTCCAAGAAACGTATGCCAGAGTTAATATTGTCTATGTAGTGGATCTCAATCCAATCGCTATATGTATGCAGTGTGAAGATATTGGAGAGGTTGATAATCAGCGATATGAATGCTGGAGTTCGCTTTTTCGGCTCCTGTTGCTTGTCCATGGGAATTTTCATTCAACTTCTATGTGATCTTGCACCTATTAAACATTTTCTATTTCATTTCCTTTCAATGTATCTAAGGCTCTAGAATTGAAGCATGACATACCGTAACTAGAGAGAAGTTATAAAAAAATACTCTGATTATAAAAAATACATCAAATTGACCAGTCAAGAACTATTTTTGAGTTCATTTTCGAACTCCCATAATGAATTGACGATCCTTTCGATGTTAGCGAAAATTCTGGGTTTTATTGAATAAATCATTATTGGAAAAATAGTTTTTATCGTGAAAGTTATTCGATTTTATCAGGTCAGTTGCAGGGTTCAGGCAATATAAAGCAAGAAAAATAGAAGATTTTTTTGAAGCGTTGCTTTGAGAATTTCGCACAACTCAGATTGTTGATTATTTCATGTTATGATACCATGTTAATGAGGTGGAGTAGGAAGTTAAACAGAGAGTACCGTTATCTTTTGTGTACATCTCAAAATTCTCTACCATCCATATCCATACTCTTGACCCCATCCCATGTGCATAGGAATTGGAATATATTTCACTTCGTGGTGCTTTTTCTGACATCCACAGCCTATGAGAAATTAAATCACTCAAAAACACTTCTTTCGAAGAATTTTATCCATCTACTCACCTCCACCACCTCCACTGATGATGATATTGGATCCACCACCTTTCTTGTTACCCTTTCCGCCAGCGGAAGTGGAAGCAAACATCAGAGCGATGAAAAGGAAGACTCTCAACATCAATCGTAGGTTCATCTTAACAGATATTCACTGAACTTTTAGGCCAATATTTCGAGTACAAAAGGTGATCGGATTTCCCGAACACTGGGATATTCACAAATAATGAGTATTGGTAGAACTTTAGTTCACAACAAATCGAATTCAACTGGAAGAACTAAATTTTTGTCGAACCCTTTTAAACAAGACCTTCAAGTCTCACTCTGTAATCAACTTTATTCCATTCAAGATTATCTTATTACAGTAACAAATAACTGATCTGACAAGTGAGCTGATCACAAATAAACGATGTTCAATATAGCTAATAGAAAGATTCAATTCAGTGATTCTTAACGAACACCTCTTCTCCTACTTAATATAATTGCCCTCTATTTTAACGATTATCTATTTACGATAATAGAAGAGAGAGAGAGAGAGAGAGAGAGAGAGAGAGAGAGAGAGAGAGAGAGAGAGAGAGAGAGAGAGAAACTTTGCCCCTCATTTTGGATGATTCTCGCCTTTTTTCTTCAACAAAATATGAGTAATTAAAATAACGCTCAAAAATTAGCATATTATGTGAAATACTCGTCAAAGTGAACATTAGAGCGTTTCGCTTGATGAAAGGCTCGATTTGTGATGATTTGTGACATTTACTTTCGCATTCACTTGCACTTGTTCTCTTGTCTTCGATTAACTGTGTCGTACTTTCCTCCCGATGATCATGAAGGGTGTAAGCATATAGATGTATGATACAATATGTATAGATGATAGAAGGGGATCGGTAATCGAAATCGTCTGCTTTTTGACTGAAATTTTTCGATTTTCAAAGCTCTACAGACAATAAAGAAATATCAAAAGTGATAAATCAACTTTTAAGTGATTGTAGTGGCAAAAAAACTATCGACCATAAGTAGTCCTTAAAATTTTGTTCTATTCTGATCGGAATCGAAGAATAATGTGTCACGCAATATGACTATCCAGATTTCACAATTCTAACCCAATGTTTAACATTTTCGGTGTTGAAACGGTGACTGTTTGTATGAGAGAATAGCTTGAAATCTTACAGTCTTAGAATGTTCACCTTCGCTCTAGACATTTTTATAGTTAGGAAGTAAAGGTCCAGGTTCTGATCACTTTCAATTATGCTGACTTGAGATTAAATTTTTATTGTAGTTTATTTATGTTTAAGTTAACTTACTCTGAATTCGAGTTGGACAATATAGAATGGGTTAAATTTCAGTTTATATGAAATTCGAAATCAAGAGAAGCTTAAAAAAGGCATCAAGAATTAAGTTCTCAGGTAATTCTCTCGGTAAGAATTTGCCATGCTTATGATCATGATGTCTCATGATGATTGGAGATGCCTCGATCATCATTTACTCTCGAGAGTAATAAAATTCAACTTCCTCATACCTGATCTTCAATAATCAATTTCGATTGCTATAATTAACAAAAATATGACAGCAAATTAGCTTTATGTGTGTTGAAAAATATCCGATTCATCTACTTGCTTAAGGACTGAACGATTAAAAAATGTCACTATGAGATGAAGAATAGCAGAAATCATGGCGGAGCAAAATGATTACCGGAAATCTATTCCGAATGCAAATGATTGTTAGACAATCAATTCATCGGGATCAATTGTGAACAGATGAGATGATAGAGTGAGTAAAGGTTTGTGTTGTCTGGGCTTTGAATCCGACCAAAACTGATCATAATGGCCACCCTTATAATCTTCCAATAATGTGGGTGACAGTGGTTGAAGATGGGATGGAACCATCGATACATGTTCTGGTCGGTTACCAAAGCTAAACAGGCCGCACTCGACTCAGTGACTTGTTCATAAAATATTTATCGTTATAATTGTATTTTCCGTGATGATCATGAGCCACCATAGACGATATATTGTAATCATCGGGCCAATGATTCTCTATCAGCAATCTGTAGAGCCATGAGCCAAGCATACCACCAATATGGCATCCGAGCAGAGGAACCCAAAAATGACCAACTTCGTCGAAACTGTTCAGCCATACATGGAGACAGAGTCGATTATGGTGATTGATTAGTAACTTAGTTATCTTAATGAGTTAGTTGTGACTTTTTCTTCGACAAAGATTTACTACTCACTTGAACACTATTGGACCCCATCCAATCAGCCAGATCAATAAACGAGGCGCCAAATCTCGAGCAGGATTCACAGCAGCTCCAGCATTGTAACCAAAAGTGAATACAATTGATGAAAGACCAATGAATCCTATCAGTAATGGCTTCAAGCCCCTTGAGCAGGTAAGATTTCTCTCATCGATCACAGCGTTTATCAATAATAAGAATATGGTGCAGCATGTTACCTGAATTATGAGCAAATAGAGAGAGAGAGAGAGAGAGAGAGAGAGAGAGAGAGAGAGAGAGAGAGAGAATAGAAACAACAGTTATAATAGTTAATTGGGTAGGATTTCTTTTGATAGAATCTTACTTGATCAATAAATTGCGTTGCAGTCGATACGCCTGAGCCTGCAACAGGTATGAATATTTTCGTGGTCATGTTCAAAGTCATGGCTGAATGTAACTCAATTCTTGAAGTTATTGCCTCAGAATAAACACCATAGACTGTACCAGCACCCAGAAAAGCTCCAACATATTGGGCGAAAAAGTAGTGAGGAACTTTGGACCAACTTAATTTTCCAACAGATGCTAGACCAAGGGTTACCGCTGGATTAAGATGTCCTCCTAATAAAATGAAACTAATTTTTTTAAAGCCCCAGAAGAATAAAAAAATCCTAGAGATCTAGTTTGTTGGCAATATTCTGAGAATGTTTCACCTAGTTTTGATAAAAAATTTGGAAATTTCTCTATAACTCATCAGTTTCGAGCAGATTTCTCAATTGATTCGAATTCTCGATTCATGATAATTGAATATATTAGAATGCACATAAAAGCTGGAGATTAGAAATTTGAACTCACCTGAAACACCTCCGGAAACGTAAACCCCAATCGTGTATGCTAAGCCCCAGATCCATGGGATAGAAATCAGATCTGCACCAATATCTTGAGAAAGAAAATATCGTGCATTCCCAGAGCATCCTAAAACCTTCATAATTTTAGTAGAATATATTTTTAGCACAATGAATTTGATCAAATCTTGATTATCAAGACACAACATCAATTATCAAAAGATTACTCACCGTTAAGACGAATGTTCCTAAACCTTCGGCAAAAAGTTCTCTCAACGCATCACTATGAACTTGGAAGCCACCAACATTGAATGGAATTTCATCGTCCATCTCACAATTTTTCTTTCACTATCAGTGATGAGTAGCCTCGAAAAAAATGAGATGGAAAACTTTTCGCAAAACAATGATGGCCAATCATCATGAGAACAGAATAAGGAATTGTGTGTGTGAAAAAAACAGAAGCTGTTGAGATGTAGAATGAGGGGACAAAAATGACAGGAAATGAGCGGATGGACAATAATTAAACAAAACTACTACATCGATTGATCCATTACTACTTTCATTCATACATTCATTCGAAACACACACACACACATTCTGTTTCAAATGTTCCCATGTCAGAGGGAGAAAATTATCAACATGGTGCACAATGAGTGTTCGATCGTTTATTCTCTCATAGAGAGAAGAATAACGCCTCTGCAAGCTATTTGTGTTCGATCGAGAATTGTCAATCAATCGTTAACGCCAAATTCTTCCTATCGCATGCTGGAATCAAGGACAGAGAAGATTCCCATTCCTTTGTCTGATAGGAAGTCCCAAAATTTTGAAGAGCTTTGATGTTGTTCCAGAGAATTTCATTTGTCTTGATGTTTGAAATTGGAATTTAAACATTTCCAATTGAACGGAATGCGAGATGGCTATATACACAAATCTATATTTCATGGAAAGCTCACTAATTTCAGAGTTACAGATTCAAGCTCCAAATTTTCTCCCCATTCAATCTCGAGGCCTCTTTCTAGGCATCATCGCTGGAAATGAAATTTAAAAAGTATCCATCTCAATTTAAAAAAGTTAATAGAGTGATCCAATCCAGTGACTCTTTTCAGGCACCTTTTCCAACTACGTGATATAATTACCCTCCATCACAATGATGGTCTTTTTTCATGAGTAAAGTTTCCTTCCATTTTTACTATTTTTTTCTATCAAAATATGAGTAATTAAAATAATGCGCAAAAATTAGCATAATATCAGGAATACTTGTGAAGTGAGTATCTGGCCCCAAAACGTTTCGCTTCATGAACACTCGACATTAGATGATTTGTGATACCTTGTATCATGGTATCAAGAGGTTTCTTTTTTTTTCTTTCAAGCAAAATTTTTAACTCGTCAATTATTTACAGTTGAAACCTTCTCGAAAATTTTTTGTTCTTACTTAGCTTTCAGTTACATTCTTCCTGATGATTATGGAATGTATAGCATAAAATCTAATTCTGATTGTTCAATTGTTGGAGGAAGTTGAAAATTTTTCCCTTTCAATTCTATTCATTCCCAAATGAAGAGAAAGCTTTTTAGTGTAATTTTTGCATGAAACAATTTTCAGTATAACGTTAATGTTGTTTGTATTTTTTTCGAATATACATGATGTATACTTGATTTACACAAAGGAATCGTTGTTCAACGAGAAGTTTGGAATTCCTAGTGTATTCCTTTAGATTTCACCCAGTAGTATAAAAGTCTGTGGGTGTTAAGGATGATCAGGAAAAGTTTTGGTGCCCGAGAATGTGGAACAAAGTGAGTTGCAATTCAAATAGCTTATTGTTGATATGATCTAGAAGAATGGATAATCTTTTCTCTGGAAGCTGCCAGAAGCGTGATTAATTCTGATCCTCGCTTCCGGAAAGAAAGAAATGAGCTTTTGTTGTCAGTGAGCTAGATACAGAATATTTTTTCCAAGGTATCAATTACTTCTTGATTGGCTTGCTGGGGCAAAGTAAGTGAATGAAACCCAAAAAAAGATGAAGGCCTCAAATTTTTGCTCAACAGGCGGATTCTTCCTCGATTTGAGGATACATTATATGTTAAATAGTTGATAGCAATTAGTAGCATCTTATAATAGTTCAATTTCGTCGGGATAAGAGAAAAAAAACAAATATCCATACTAAGACAAGATATGGAGCACTTTTGATGAAACTCCTAAATCTTTCTTTGATTATAATGAAATTTTTTATCCAATCGTTGGAAAATTCAAGTTTGCAATTTTGAAATCAGTAGAAAGTTTTATTATCATAGTTATTGATTGAGTATCTTCAATAAGCTGAGACCATGTCTGAATGCACCCAAAATCCAAGGATTCGTCCAAGGAAAGTGTTGACGAAAAAAGTTGGATATTCGTCAAAAATTTGCATGTGAACACTTGAAAATGATGGGAGAGAAGATGAAAATCGGCTCCTAGATTAGAGTGCCAAAAAAATCTACACATGTGTTCTTATTTACTATTTCACTCGCAAAATTAGCTGCTCAAAGCAAATTTTGTGTGGTAATGAGCCATGAGACTAATTTACTGCACATTATAATAAGTTGAAGCCTTAAGACATTTTCTCTGTTTTCATTATTACAGTGGATAAATAAATACATGTACATGTACTACACTACAAGGCAGTAGAAGGAAAAGAGAGAGAGAGAAAGATGTCGAACAAATAGGGGATACATTAGTAATTCAGATAACAGGAGAGGGGAATAGAAGACAAAAATTAAGGATGTGCAAAATATGATATTATGTGACTGAAGAGGTGATGAAGCTCATGACGGTATCACACATCATCTGACCAGACAAAATTTTTTTTATACATGTTTCAATCGGGAAGATAGAGTTTTCAAGACTCAACATGATAATTAGATAGAGAGAAAGAAAAGCATTCAAGAATGCAGATGCGTCCGATGTTGCAATTCGTGGTTTCCTCTCATTGTTTTTGTAACGTGATTTGGGAATAATTACTCAATCCCGAACCAGTTTATCAGGTGAGAAAATCTACGAGATTTTTGATGGGACTTGAGAGAATACATCTCAGATACAAAATTGCAGCATGGTTCAATCACCAGAGCTTGTAGAGGATGTAAACGATTTGATCCAGGTGTGAGATGAGATTCCCAGCAAATAAAGAAGAGATGAAGAGAGGAGGAAGAGAAGGATTACCATAATAGAGTATGGGAAATTGTATGCATATTTGATAATCAAGAGGAATGATATTTGAAGTATTTTATCATATATGTAAAAAAAAAGAATTTGATCAAGTGTGAACTTGTGGACTTTCAGCGTTGCTGATGAGGCATTTGATAATATGATATTTGGACTTGTGGAATTCACCAGAATTCCAGATTCTTGTAAGTAAGTATCTGCGTCAAAATGAATGGTTACACTCGTTGAAAGAAAAGTAAAGCCAAAAACTTGATACACGTCTTCCTGGATGGATCCAAAAAATCTCGTCACTTATTGGCTTCTTTTCAAGCTTACACTGCACTATCTACGGGTCGTCCCGATGCGCCTGTACTATTTGATGCATGATCATCATGGATATCTCTGTTATAATCGAGGGTGAAGAAAGAAAGAGAGAGAGCAAAAAGCAAAGAAGATATCAAGAGAAGAAGAGAGAGGAAAAATAATTAGTTAATTCTGCAAGTAAATGTTTGCCAATGTGTTTAAATAGCTTGATGGTCGTAGCAATGGCGGTGAAAAGGATGACAGCGTTGAAAGCGATATGCTCTCAAGCTTGTGACAGGCCGGGATCAATGCATCAGGATGCTTCTGTGGTTGAAGCATTGGAGCCTTGGCTACGTGAATAGAATAATCGTGCTAAAGGTAGAAGAAAATCGGTGGGTGGAGAGGAGGAGAGAGAGAATTCAGAAAGAGAGAGAGCAAGAGAAAGAGAAAGAGAGAGAGAGAGAGAGAAAGTAACATGGACTTGCGAGCGGCAAGAGGCTCTCACAATGAATGATGCGGAGAAGTTGAGGGTGGATCTGACGGATGGTGAACCAAGAGAGGAGAGAGAAATGAAAACTCTATTGACTACCAGACAGGAGGAGAGAGAAAGAGAAAGATAAAGAGGAATTGTGGTGGATGAAAGAGAAAGAGGAAGAAAGAGAAAGAGGAACACAGGATGAATTGGACTAGAGGATTGTCAGAGAGATTATGGTGTATAGAGAGAGAGAGAGAGAGAGAGAGAGAGGCATGGCTAGTAATAAAAAGAGCAATCTACATGGAGTTTGACATGATGTTGGCTTTATTTTTGCTTACCCTCTTGACTCGTCAACAGACATCATTGGCGTTGATTCGTCAACTTTAATCGTTACATTATTGGGGCTGATGGTTGGATGTTCAATGGTTTGGAGGAGATGTTCATGATTTTGAAACATCGAGAGTGGGCCACGAGGAATGAAGATGAGAGATGGGAGAAAACAATGAGTTAATAATGTAACAGGTCAATCGAGGTGATTGAAAAAAGCAGCTCAAGGCCGATTCGGAAAGGAAGCAAATCATTCATGATAGACAGAATAACTGACAGATATATCCAGAGTAGAGATGATAATAATAGAGAGAGAGGTAAAGAGCAAATTATTTTCTCTTGCCAATATAAAGTGGATCATGAGAAAGATATTGAGTAAGCATATGGCAATCAATGATTAAAAGTTTGCAAAATGTTGATTCAATATTTGTAATCATATCATATTGGCTTGAGAATTTGAGAGAGAGAAAAAAATTCTTCTTGCATACTGCTGTGAAATATGGCCAATGGGCTGAACTAACTAAGTGGTTAAAAAGTTCAATTGATGGGTCAGAAAGCAAATAATAATAGCATGAGAAGTATTTGAGAAGAGAGATAAAAATTTTTCCTCTACCCATTGCTCATGAACTCTCTTCCCGTTTTTATTTGATTTCACTTACTCAAATGTCGAATTATTCAGTTCATTCTTTGGTGATGATCGTTTGACTTCCGATATGAGACCCAAATTTCTATTAAAGAGAGAAAAATAGCCATATAATAGGCCTGTGAATTGTCCACAAGAGGAGAGCGAAGCAAATAAAAAAAGATGAAAGAATTGATCGTGAATGGACCATGATGAAAGTTTGCAAGCCACTACCAAGGATGACTCATTCCCGAAAAATATTAAAACGAATGAGAGAGAGAGAGAAGCAGTTGGATAGAAGAGAGAGAGAGAGAAATCGATCCTTGTATGAGCTCACCAATAGGACCCAATAGGACCCAGTAGAGCCAGACAAAAAAGAAGAAGACCGAAATATAACGGGCCAAATGCATGCATAGAAAAGTGGAAAAGAGCAGGAGAGAAAGAGAGAGAAAGAGAGGGAGAGAGAGATCTAACCGATCGAGTGTCGGCATATTGGGCAATCGAGAAGAAATGAAAGTAAGCACGAACAATTTTAAGGGGGTGGTAAGGGAAGTCTGGGAAAAATAAAGCTTGACAAATTATATTATGGATGAACGGTGGAGAGAGAATTCAGATTTATGTGAAATGTGAAATCTCATGATTAATCTCGAATGAAGCTCCTTATGTTGAGTGTGTGTGTGTGTGTGTGTTCAATCGAGATGGAAGAGGGCGAAGTTCAACATGAACTTCGATCGGAAGCTACGTGGGAAGTGAGCTCAACCTTAATGCCATAGGAATTAAGTTGTTGTTTCGTGTTTGTATGGCTTTGGTCTACAGTTCACTCAAATATGATCATCATCAGCATGATTATTTCAGTCTTTCCTATGCCTCAAAATTCTACCTTCGAGTACAACCGCTCTTAGCCCAAGTACCAGCTCTAGGCCATATAAACACCATGGGAGAGAGTCCAGTGAAAAGCTTTCCCCTGTGTCCACCGAGAGGCTCGAATTTGGTGGCGAATGATGGCATAAAATTAACCGAAAAAGAATAGCTCGACTAGAATAACTTGTGCATTGAATTGGACTCTTTTTGGACATTTTACACATTCATCATGACCAGAATGAAGTATATAGCTGGGTAACCTCCCCTATCTTTTCTACTTACCCAGGATGCGGGAGCTCCTCTGATTTGGTCTTTTTATTATTCCCAGAATCACTTCCAAAGAATAGGCCTTGGAGGAAGTACATAACACCCACTCGACATCGGATGTACAATATGATGTCCATTACTATCAGTAAGATTATCATACCGAATACAATCGATAGTAGTGCGGTCCCGAGATCATAGAATGAGTCCAGTCCAGCGCTCCATCCACTGGAAGTGACAGCTATAATTTTCAAAATACAAAAGAGAGAGAAAGAGAAAGATGGGATCAGAGAGAGAGAGAGAGAGAGAGAGAGAGAGAGAGAGAAACTGAATGATCCATAACAGCCATTGTGTATGAAAGTGACACATATTTTGCCACTTTCACTACGCCAACGATTCTTGAATGCACGAGTTTTTCAAAGCTTCATGAACTCAATTTCATGAGATGGTATGACAAAAATTTGAAAGGTACATTGTCAATACTGATGATATCTGGCAAACAAAGACACGTCATGCTTTCAATATCATTGCAATCGAATTGGAAAGGGTTTGAAATATCATTAGGCAATAGGTGTACAGACTATAGCAGCATCCGCTACTGCCAGAATCATCGTGAGATTCAAGTGTGATTCAGCAATTAAGAGAAGTAGATGAAGTGAAAACAAAAAGATAACTCACCTTCGGATGTTTGAAATATGAGCTCTGCTGGAGCACTTTCACCAATTTCGTTGGTTGCTGATAACTGAATTTTGTAGAATGTATTTGGCCGTAAATTGATGAGGGTGTGCTCGAGAGGTGATGAAATGGAAATACGTTCTTCCGATAACTTTTCTTCCGGAGCGATGTACTTGTCACCACTTTTGTGGACTTTATAATGGGCAACAGTATAATAGTCCACTTTTTTACCATTACTTTCCACTGGATTCCATTGGAATCTAAATTGATCGCCAAATTCCCCACGAACAAATCCATTTTGGCCAAGGTCTCGATTTTGATGTTCCTCATGTAAAAAGGTGACTTTTTCAGGCCTAGTCTCATGTCGAGTGTCGAATCGCTTGATTTCGCTGTACGCACCGATGCCTACATCATTTTCGGCCGCAAAACTTATACCATAGCGAGTTCGTGGACTGAGACCAGATAGTTTATAGCTTTCACGGCCAGCAGGCCATTTGATTATGGTGGTAGAATTTTGATCAAGTTCCGATTCTTGTCGATATTTAACATGATAATATTTGATCGGTAGTTCAACTACCGAATCGGTTATCTGAAATTCAAGGGATGTCGGTCGAGTGTCAACTAGTCTCACATTCGGTGACTCTGGTACGGTTGCTTCGTTGAAATCAATGGAAACTGATCGCATACCATGTGAATTTGAAGCACGACAATTGTAAATACCGTAAACCTTTCGACCAGTAAATGACTTAATGAGAAGGCGGCTCAAACCAACCTCATCATTATAGATTGTGTAAGCTTGATCATCATTTCGTATATCTTGATCACCAAATTTCCATGTGAAGGTAGCATTTGGTATGGCATTAGCTATACAGGACAAATTTATGGGTTTATTTGACCAGTTTCGAAATTTTGTAACAGTGGCAGAGAGATCCGGTGGATATTGTACTTGAATGTGGCCAACAAAAGAGGCTGATCCTGCTTTATTGTTAGCCCTACACAAATAAAGACCATCGTCTTTTCGTTTAACATTGGAAATGATAAGCTTGTGCTCCACTTCGTGCTTGATAACCTCTCGTGTTTCAATGCGAAATCGATCATCCTGTGAAAGTGGCTTCTCATCCAAATGATCCATGTTTGGACTGTACACCAGTCGCATAAAGTCTACTTTCGGCAATGGATGACCTTTCACCCTACAGCTCAATTGTCCCTGGCCACCTTCGATCATGGACTCATTTTGAAACACACTCAAACTAGGTTTACTCAAAATATTTAAATTCATTATTCGACTATCTTTACCAGCCTTATTGGCAACTTGACATTCAATTTTTTCATCTCGATCTCGTCTCACCGAATCAATGGTCAACAGGCCATTGGATGAGTCCACATGATAGCCGGCTTGTGAACTCAAGTCACGCTGAGTAGCATCAAAAAAATGATATGTGGGTGGAGGAATACCAGTGGCTTTACATTGAAGGGCAGTTCGCTCACCTTCTGTAATCTCTTTGTTCAAATCTGTATCTGTTATCACCGGAATCTCTCCCACCTCAACTCGAATCATTTTCCGGCCACCTCTACCGAAACTTGGTATAGCTGCATCAACAATATACAGGCCAGCAGTTGATGTGGTTACCGGACCTTTAACACTGATTGCATCATTTGCCAGTGTGAATAATTCGGTGTCCAGTGGTTTGCTGCCTTTTTTCCATGTTATCCGAGGTGGTGGCTGAGATGATACTTTACAAATTATTTTACCATCACTTTTACCGGCAATCAAAAATTGTTCACCTGGACAATCTTCAAACTCAATTCCCTGGTACAGAGCCACTTTTATGGAAGCATTCAGGGTAATATTTCCCTGATACATTGCTGAACACCGATACACACCACTATCAGTTATCTGTGGATTCTGGAGTTGAAGAGATAGTTCACCTATGTCGGGTGTCAAAAAGCGGCCAGATGCATGAGTGATCAGTCGGTCTTGATTGTCGAACCATTGAAAATTGGTGAAATTTTTTGGATCAGAGTCCACACCTTGGCACACTAGGCGAAGTATATCTCTTGTGTCAGATTGAGTATAATTTTCGCCAGGCAAAATTCTTAATCGTCCATGTTTATTTTGTTCATTTGCCAATCGACGATGACGATGGCCAAAATTGTGTTTATCTAATGGATATGATGAATGTGATGACTGATGAAAAAATGAAAGTGATGATGGTGCTTGGAATGGCAACTTTTGTGATGAAGACACTTGTTGATCATCATCGATGAACACACTTACACAATCACAGTATATCAAAAGAAAAGAGGAGAATATAAATAGATATGTTACCCAATTGATCACTACAATCGGTGTCCAGTGGACTCGGACACATTGCCGATGTCCACTTTCACCCAGTCCACCGCGCAATTTGCCAATCATTTGGCTTCACCACTCTCACCCTAACTATCGACACACATTCACATTTAAATAGCGAAACAAAAAAGTAGTCAATTTCAATGTCCGTCCAAAAAATCACCGAGAAAAAATGAGCCTCTTTATCGTCAACACTCGTCACAAAGAAAAAACGCTACTTTCTGGGTAAACCGAAAAAAAAGCCAACACGAAAAATTATTTCGATAATGTTCGAATTCAACTTATCCGCTATGGTAGCCTATGTGAAACTAGAATAACGGATCATTCAAACATTCTTCAAAGTTTTTTCATAGAGAATCGCGCAAAAAGAGAGAGACACAGAGAGAGAGAGAGAGAGAGAGAGAGAGAGAGAGAGAGAGAGAGAGAGAAAGTGACTCATTGTGGGCGGAGCTTAATACTTTTTAATTTACAGCGTCCTCTGGTGGTGTACAGTTGACTTTCAAATTTCAAATTTTTCAACCGCCAAAATAATTTTTTCATGATAATTTTTGCCCAGGATAATTGATGTGTGCACCGATTTTTGTATTAAATTGATGTGTTAATCAACGAATAGTTTGTTTATTGTGGATGTACATCATTGATTGTTCTGTTTATTGTAATATTTGATTCCATTAACGGATTTTGTGTGTGTGTGAGAGAGAGTGTGTGTGTGTTTGTTGGTAGAAGAGAATTGTGTGTGTGTATCCCGGTTGATTGATTGATTTTTGGTGGTTGGTTGTGATATAAAGAGTTGAAAATGATGGTCGTCGATGATGAAAATAAATTTACTGTTCCATCCAATTCGGATAAGAGATATGACCAACAATTTTTTTGTGATGTTGATTTGTTTGGTGATATTGGTGTATCTTTTGAAGAATTGCGTGCCCAACGCTATTTTCAAGCACAAAAAAAGAGGGAACAAGATGAGAGAGTTCAAAAACTTATTCTCCACTTGGAAAGCAAAATTGATAGTCTGGAAAGCTTGGTGATGAATCAGAGACATGAGATTGATCATCTCAAGGATCGATTGGCTGGAGTTGAATGTCCAAAGAAGGCTCAATCGAAAGATATATCGGTCAACACGACAATTAGAGTTGCTTCCACTTCATCCTCCTCTCATCATGGTTTCATCAAGCCCAAATCACCAGCTCCTGGTCCTCTGATCGATTTTCGAAGTGATGAAAGTGCACGAATCGAACAAACCAGAGATCCAAATGATTTCTCAATCTTTGAAGATCCACCTTCCACCGTTACCGACACATCAATGGCCAATGACACCGTACCTACACCACAATCTAAATCTCAACCACCTTCCCAACCGACCTCACAACCAACGTCTCAACCAACCTCTCAACCAGCTTCCCAATCCTCTTTCCCCCAGCCAATGTCTATACCTTTTTCTCAACCCCCCTCTCAACCTCTTTCCCAGCTATCATCCCAACAATTTTCCCAACCAATATTACAGTTAAATAGTCAATCATCAGGCCATGAAGGCCAAACAAATATTACCAACAAGAGAGCATCAATGATCCAACAAAAATTGAGCACCCTTGTGGAAGATAGTGGAGAGTTTCGATCATCGTCCAAATCTTCCTCTTCACCATCATCGCAAGATTCTAATAAAAAATCAGCTCAAAAATCTGGAATCGATGAAACCGATAAGCCCACTGATAAACCTGCTGATGATAGACCGAAGCGTGTGCCTTTCTCTTTGAAGGTAGACTCGGACTTTTTGGCGGGTGATCTGTCGATGAATCCTGCATTCCATCATCGTGGATCAATGAACTATAGATATTCTGAGAACTTCACCATAATGTTGCCCAATAATGAGAAAGAATGTATTCCCACAAATAGCTCCACTCCTGACGGTAAAGCACCTATCGTAAGGGATCCCGTTTATCAATAATTAATCTGAACTTTGTAAAAATACTAATACAATGTAGCAAATACTGACAATATTTATCATCTTTTGGATGATTTTCTTACTACTAATCTGTACACACTCCCAAACATATATATATATTCTGAAAGAAGTAGTAAATAAATTCACACGTGACGATTTTTGTAAATGAATCTCATCTCATTTTTATTTTGCAACCAGTTGATTGCCCAATGAATTGCTCTTATGTACAACAAGAGACGAGAGAGGTAAGAAAAAAGATCAGTTGAGTAGAAAAAGGGGGAGAGAATTGAAATTCTTTTTCCACAACATTTGTTCAACTGATCACTAGTAGTGGTACAAATCAAATTTAATCTAACAATTTTGTAAGTTTTTAACAGGAAAAGAAGCTGTTAGCGTATGCCATTGGTTTTATATCTGGATGAGGCACTTCTGTGTATTTGAAAAATTCTGGTTCCATACTTTTTCCTCTCAGTGTGAGGTAAGCTCCCATGTTTCCCATGGTGTCACAGTAATTGGGAGCGGAAAATAAAGTAATGCACTTTCCATCATGAGCTACTTCGTATCCATCCTCCTTAACTTCGTGGCTTCTGATAATATAATCTAATCGATTTAATCGACAGAAATTATGCGTAACATCAGGTCCAAATTGTACACCAACACCTCGCTTACTGGGCGCTGTTCCCTCACTGTACATGGGATCAGACCATAACAGTTCACACATGATACCCTCTTCGGGAGGCTGACGATTACGATTTTCTTTACGAATTTGGTCTAAAGTAACCGATGGAGAGGAGAAGAGACCTCCATGCATAACTAATACCCGATTGTTGAGACAGTGAGCCAGAGGTAATAGGTTGAATGTCTCACTGAAAAGGTCATACATTGTTTGAGAATACTTGCTCTTGACTTCACCTTGAAAACCATACATTTGATTCATTGTTTGACTTTCATGATTACCTCTTGACATAAAGAAATGATTGGGATACAATACTTTGAATCCAAAAAGTGTAAGAATACACTCAACGGAAAATGAGCCTCGATCAACAAAATCACCATTGAATAGATACGGATTTTCTTCCGATGGTAGGCCATTGAGCTCAAAAATATTCAGTAGATCAAAATATTGGCCATGAATGTCTCCACACACAGTGAATTTACTGTCATCCGGAATGGTAACATCCACCAGTGTTGGAGCCTTTTCAAAAAGTTCTCTAGCTTGTAAAATAATCATGAAGGCATACTTTTTGTCCAACCTTCCCGAGTTTCGAAAAGTTTCAATCAATTGATTCATAAAGTTAGCGGTAACTTTGCCATCTTCTAAGTGAGGACCATCATATTTCTCGTCAACTACCATAGCGTTTACATCGATTGTGGACGCTACACTCTTGACTTTATCATCAACCGATATAGCCCTTTCGAAAGCCAATCGTTTGACAATTTTTTTACACTCTTCTAGGCGATTTTTTGCATCAATATCGTTGGGTCTTGCTTTGCATATAGTCTCTAAATCTTTTTGAGCTTGTTTATAGCGAGCCAATGCCATGAGAGCCATAGCACGACGATAATATCCTTTGATATACTTTGGATCCAATTTGATTGCCTGAGATGCATCCTCTAAAGCAGCACCAAAACATTCTTTACGTAAATATGCTATGCTTCGGTTACCAAAAAGAGTTGCTTGAGAGCTATCGCCATCAATAGCAAGTGAATACAATTCGATTGCTCGATCATAATCTCCTGTTCTGAAATGATCGTTTGCACTCTTCTTCCATTCCTCAACCTGAGGAGTCAAGTCAGGTGTAGGTGCAGCAGTGTTGCTCACCGTACTCATGGTGTAGTCTGTAATCTATTTCGATGTTTTCGAATCAGTCTATGAATGCATATAAAAGTATAGAAACGATGGTTGACAGATGAAATATGGATGGATGAAAAGTGTAATAATCAAATGGACTTGATGGGACTAAACTTTGTGGAATAAGAGGAACTGAATGATGATGATTTTGTTTGCCTCTTTCAATCAATTTTGCGATGAGTTGAAATTTTGTAAGTGTAAATGTGTGTGCGTATGTGGGTAAGATCAGAAACCTGTAAATAGCATAAAAAAGAGGATTAAATTAAAAATTTATAGAGGAAAAATGTTGATTCCAATTTCCGTCAAGAAAGGCGGAAGCATAAACATCTATAAGTATTCACCCTGCAAATGACATTGCAAGAGCGCTTGATTCACCTCTGATTTGGTTGGTGTCAAGATGATCCCTCTATTGGTCCGTGGTGGCGATTGTATGGGATGTTAAGCGAAGGGCCGATTAAAAGGACAAATCAATATCACCACGTTATTATGAATCAAATTGGTGGACCAATCAAATGAATAGAGAAGAGAGAGAAGACAGAAAAAAATGATCCAACACACACAAGAAACACTTCCACTGACTGTGTGTGTGTGTTTATGTATATATAAAAATATGATCACCTTTGTGAATTAATTTCAACTTCACTTCACTTTATGATGATATCGGTTGTCCACAGTAGTGAGTACACCAAAACAGTAATGACAATTGATGATAATGATACATATACACAAATATATTAATCAATTAGAATTAATAATTTTCAGAGAGCGAGTGAAATGAGAGAGAAAAAAAAAGCATTGATTTTGTTCACAAGCACAAGAACGAAACTTGAGAGATCGGATACTGATGATAATCTCAATGATATTGGATCCATACTCGTAAAAATTTTTCGAAACTTTTTCTGTCCACTTTTGAATTTGATTAGATGAATTTGATGGAATGATTTGATGGAATGATTTGATCATGATTTGGTGGAATGATTATGATTGTTGGTATTATTGGAGATATTTTCTTGGTAATTTATTTCAGGTGTGGAGGTTGAGTAGGGGAGAGAGCTATGAAATTTTGGATAATACCTTCAGGTTGAAGGATAGATTGATTGTGGTTCATGTTAAAAATTGATCATTTTTGAGATGTTAAAAATTTTTGGGAATATGGCAAGAGAAGTTGGGATTTTTTATTGATGGTTAGATGGTTAGTGTGTGAGATTGAGAATTAAAAGAAGAAGTAAGGAAAAAAATTTTTCAATGCTAAAATGATGATGGTGGGCTTACCTGGGGGGAGCGTTGAGAGAGAGGAGAGGATATTCGTTTGTGGAGGCAATAAAACACCAATATTGCTCATTATATCAGCGCTTTGATACTAATATTATCAGATCGATGCTGTTCAGATTGGGAATACAAGTACAAAATAGCAGTGCAATAAAAATTCTGCATCGATTTATGAAAGTGTATTAACGATAGCTACTAATTTTCAAAATCTACTCTTTAGATAATCTTCCCCGAAAAATAATAATTGAATGAATGTATTTCGAATAATATGCTATTTGATTCAGAATAAAATGACAAAATTTGTCCTTTGAAATATTGAGAATAGTTGAAAAAATTTATATGATAATCTGATTGTTTTGGCTTTTTGATTTGGAAATATTCTACCAGGTCGTTGTTTTTCAATGGCTGGATAGAAAACTGATCACAAGCAAAGTTAGATTATTGGTAAATATTATTGATAAAACTCTTTTGAATCATTTTGATCAGACTGGGTCAGACAATCATAATCGATTAGATGATTAGTGAGAAACTTTCTCTTTCGATTCGATCATCGTGCCCAGCTATGCTAATTTGACCTCCATTATATCACGCACACATATTCTTCTTGACTAGAATTGATTCAATCCAAACTCGACAATCCATGCCTGACAATACACTCTCATTCGAAGTACTGATAACAGTCCATACATTTTTTCATATACACCAGGTAAACACCACAAATCACGCAACGAATAAGGCATCTATAGAGAGAAATGAATTTAGAATCAGATAATGATAAGTATATTTGATGAGCCTTGAAGTAAAATATTCAGCTTCCGAGTCACAATAGCAATTCACTTGATACAATTTTTTCCATCTTTCTCCCTCCACATTAACTTCCGCTCAATTTAAAGAGAAAACTTAATCGAACGGATGTTCTAATTTTTTTATACCACATCTCTGTCCCACTCGATCGAAGAGAAGAATTGGAAAAAAAAGTTTATCCCAAAATCGAATGTTGATTTTAAGTTAAGATGACCGTTCCACTGGCCAATACAATTTTAGGCTTAATTCTTGTGCATGGAATATCGATGACCATGTGGAGAGCTCTACTGAATAACACTTTGCCCAATTTAAGTGAACGATCTTCCAGTGTTAGACAAATTTTACCTCGATTCAATCTTCAATTGACCAACACTGTGCCTCCAAGTGATCTTCCAACCACACCAATGTCCACCATACAGCCTCCACAAGTAAGCACACCGTCAAGCCAACAGATCCAACATACTTCTTCTATGCTAACATCACCATCCATGGTTCAACCAGTTCTCCAACCGATAATCCAGATTCATCAAATACCAATGCCTATGTCTGCCCAGCCTCCTCCCCAGATGATGATTGTCCAACCAGCATTGCCATCAATACGAGACTCGATTCCATCATCACCAAGCTATTCAATAAACAATCAGCCTCAACGGTTGATACTCCAGGCAGTTCATCAACAGTATCAACAATATCAACCAGCACATCAATCACAATTCTTGCCTTCAACCATGCAAGTTCAGCCGATAGTTTTTCCACAAGCTTCCACACTGAACCCGATCACTGTAAAGTCAGAATCAACTGATTTGGGTGGAAATCAATTCAAAAGTCCTCTGGATGATCTGCTCAAGAATCACAATATGAGAGGAGACAATAATATTCTATCGATTGAAGAGAAAAAGTCGAATATTTTCACCGAAAAACCAGCTTTTCCCGAGCTAGTTTCATTAGATGGAAATAAAATTTCCAATTTTTCTGGTGGAAATATTGAAAACATATTGTAAAATTAATTTGAATTCACATCTTGATATCAATAAATTTTGCCTATTTATTGAAGAAAGCTTCAATTTTGCATGAATCTTGCACAATGTTCAGAAAAATTTGGAAGAGTGTCTCATTAGCAATTGAAATGTATCAAGTGCGATTAGATTAGTGATTAGTGCGACTATTTTTACTGGGTCAGATAAGAACGATGTATATGTAGGAATCTCATCCAATACCTTACAATAGAATGCTCAAACTATTCTTACACTCTCTCTGAAGGCTTCTCCGTAACAAATAGAAAACCTCGATTTTGCCTCAAGAATTTCAATTCAAATGCATTGAATATCAAAAATTAAGCAATAAGACGCAATGATGGTCACTTCAAATAAACTATCCACTTGTTGATTGGATTAACCTTTCTGGATAAAACTATCCAAAAAAAGAGAATGTTAAGGCCATCAGGTTCACCATCATCGTTTACCTATCTGGCTCATGATTGATGTGCTTTCTCTCTCATCTCTACGGAAGTGGGAATCATTATCACTCTCTTCATCATACCAAATACTGCGCATCTTTCGTGCTTCAATTGACTTTCACCTGTTGCGATGTCTGTGGGTCGATCAGAATCCTATAGAACATTTTCGACCACCACTTGGATCAGTGTTGTTTCTCTCTCTATCTCTCTTAGTTAGTGTGAAATTTTTGCCCATGTGATATAGTTTGAATGGATAATCTTCGTCGATTTCGCTTCCAAAGTCGTCGTTGCTGTTCAACTCCTGCCGTGGCGAGTTTGCCAGATTTTTCCGATTCTTACTTGGAGGATTTGAAGGTAAGTTTATTGCATCTATTTTCTAGAATTTTTATCAAGTTTAAGTATATTAAGAATAAAGCCAAGCACTCTGAAAAACGAACTTTTTGATTGATATTTAGAGAATAATAGACAGGTGTATTGAAATACATGTATGCTCTTTAAGACATTTTTAATCAGCTCATGATTATTCCCTGATTTCCAAAAATTCTTGATATGGTATGAGAATACCAATAATTCCCCTAAAAATTTGTGAACCTAGTTTCTTCATCTCAAAAGTTTGTAGAAATAGCTTAAAAAGTGAACTGAAGGAAATCCAATTACTCTCGAAAAGTAAGATATTCCATGGAGCTACAAAGAACTATCAAAAAAAATACGAGAAAGAGTGACCATGAACAGCGGAATCACATCAACATTATCACAAACTCCTCCTGAAACAGTAACCTATGGAAATGAGAAACTTCCTGAGACTCTGAGAAGAATTTTGATAAAGCTATAGAAGGAGCAGATACATGTATAGTAGAAGTAGAGTAGCTGAGAAAAATAAGGTAGAATCGAGAAGAGAGAGAGAGAGAGCGAAGCCTCCCATCTGAGACTCTTTCTCTTCTCTCTAAACGATGCTAATAATATTCGCTTGTTTCCTGGATACTATCATAGATCTTCAGGACCTTTTCTCACTTTCATCGTGCCTTCATCGTCACTCAGAATACAGGGTAGAATTCTCTCTTCATAAGAGGAAGAATCGATATACTCTTAATGGGTTTGAAGTGAGGAGAATGAAAAGTTTCATCATTATTTTTCACCAAACGACCCGCATCCGCTGATAGAGAGGGAAAGCATCCTTTCAGAGGAATTCTCACAAATCTTCAAGATTTGTCATTGGAAGGTTTCGGATGAGTAAATATTAGAATAAAGAAAATGTATGATTTTCTAAAGAGAAGGAGAGAGGAGATATAGAATCGAGTAAATAAAATATTCCCCCAAATAAGATTGAAAAGTATTAAGTATCTCTCTTTTTTTGTATTTTGAAAGAAAAAAATCCGAAAAGAAGAAAATCCACCAGAAAATAAACTTCCCGAAATAAGTTCGAGTATTGCTGAGATCGAGAAAGGTGATGAAAATGAAATGCAAATTGTTAATCATGTGAATAATGGGCAAAGTGATCCGATTGAAAATGGATCAAATCCTGGTCATGGCTATGAATGCAATATAGTCGGAGAAAATGCTATGGTATTTGCTCTTCACAATCAAGTCGGTGGTTTGGTTCGTGCTCTAAGAGTATTCCAGGTAAATTTTGCACAATCCATCAGAATTCCGATGCACAAATTATACAACTGTACTGAAGCTTCTATTTCGAAAATTTTCCAGGAACTTGGAATAAATGTGCATCATATCGAGTCCAGACGCTCAAAGCGTAAGGAATCAGAATATGAAATATTCGTCAATATTGATTGTGATGATGCACAGAGAATTAATGATCTCATGCATCATTTGAGGTGAGATATGGGAATATTTTAACACTTTTAGTAATCAAATAAGTGAAAGTATTCTTTTTATAGACATGAAGTAGATTGCTGCACCTATGAAGAATTTGAGCGCTCAAAACATCGGGCTTTGACCAGAACAAAAAGCAGACACAAGCTCATGTCACAAGCATCCATTGAAAATGGTAAGATTCACTTGATTTAGAACAAAAATTGCACTCAAAGGAGTCAATATTCTCTTTCCGTTATGTTGTATCGATGTTTCGGTTGTTATTATCGGATTTCCACCTTCTTCTATCCTTTTTCCCTAATTTTCCTAAAGAAATACTCTACGAAGGAATGCCATGGTTTCCGAAGAGAATCTCAGATCTTGACAGTTGCTCTAATCGAGTCCTAATGTATGGCACAGAGCTAGATGCAGATCATCCGGTAAGTGATCATAGTCATGATCATCAGAATATCGATCGATTGTTTAGTAAGAATCCTTTCCGTGGAATCATTGATTCGTATCTGATGGACTACCGTTACTTTCTTATTGCCAGGGATTCAAAGATACAGTGTACAGAGAACGAAGGAAATACTTTGCTGATCTTGCGTTCAATTACAAACAGTGAGTATTCCATTAAATGTTTGAGAAAAACAACTTGTTGCAACACTGTTTTAGACCAAGAATCTGTGAGAAAACAGAGAGAAGAACCAAAAAAAGCTATAAATCAGATTATAAGTGGTTAAAATTGTCCAAATATTAGTTTATTTGCTCTTCTTTTTTTCTAAATTGTAGCAATGAATCGATTCCCAGAGTTGAATACACTCAGACTGAAATAAAAACTTGGGATGTCATCTTCGAAGAGCTTACAAAACTTTATGCCAAACACGCTTGTAAAGAATTCAATGAAAATCTGAAACTTCTCATCAAATATTGCGGCTATCGAAAAGGGAACATTCCTCAATTGGAGGATATTTCACAGTTTCTCAAAAGTCAGTATGATTGCGACAACCATTATTCTTATATTTAATTGTTTTATCATATTCATTCATTCAATAGATCGGACAGGATTCACTCTGAGACCGGTGGCAGGCTATTTGTCATCTCGAGATTTCTTAGCTGGTTTGGCTTTTCGAGTGTTTCATTGTACACAGTATATTCGACACTCTAGTGATCCATTTTACACTCCAGGTAAGAAAGAGATCTGTCATAACCTACCAATCACTCAAAAATAGAAAGAATCATCAAGCTGTAATTGGGATTTACGGTGGAAGAATCTTTCAAAAAAAATGAGAAAAAGGCTTAAAAGGCATTAAAGCTTAGTTAGCCCAATTTGACGGAGTTGAGTCAAAATTCCATTCAAAATTTGCTAAAAACTTTGAAAATAAAGCCAAACAAATTTCGGGAATCTGAAAGACATTGCGAGCTATTCAAAACTTCGGTTCTGAAAGTTTCGTAAGTGTAGGCAACCATCATCGATTCAAAAAAGTTTTCAACCAGAATTTTCGAAAAAGACAGTTCTAAACTATATATCTTGGTAATGAAGAGTTAATCCAACTTCCAATCTGTTAGAAATCGATTGTTTCTGTCAAATAGTGGATAGTTACGCTGTATGTCAGTCATTTTTGTACCCAATTGGGTTTTAAGAGTTTTTCTGTCTAAAAGAACTGGGTTATGAGCTATAGTTTTTCTCAAATTAGAGGATAATTTGTTTTAAGACTCACATTGTCAGATTCTCACAGTTTTTATGTATTCATATTTTTTTCAGAGCCTGACTGCTGTCATGAGCTTCTTGGACACTGTCCACTCTTGGCGGATAAAAATTTTGCCCAATTTTCACAGGAAATCGGATTAGCCTCTCTTGGAGCCAGCGATGAAGAAGTCGACAAGCTTGCGACTGTGAGTTCTAATTTGAAACATCCATAAGGCTTATTTGAGAATACTTCCAGCCAATTCAATTAATTCAATTAGTTTATCATCAAACTAGGACTAATTTTCGCTTCTGTATTTTCAGTGTTACTTTTTTACAGTCGAATTTGGATTATGTAAGCAGGACAATGAATTGAAAGTTTACGGTGCTGGTCTTCTCTCTTCAGCTGCTGAACTGAAGGTTTTTATAAGTTTTTCAATTCCATTTTGAATGTAGAACTTTTCAATGTTTTCGATATTTTTGGAATTTTTTTTCGCTTCATAAATTTTTCTCCTTACAGCATTCGGTTTCAGACTCAGCTCATGTATTACCATTTGAACCAGAGATCACATGCCAACAACCTCCGATGATCACAACATTTCAGCAAGCTTATTTCTTTACTGATTCATTTGAAGCAGCTAAGGAACAGATGAGGTGAGAATTAAGAAGTTGTTGATCAAAAAGCCATTTAAGACTGAAATAATATATTCAATTCTGTTAAATAATTTGCAGAGAGTTTGCCGCAACTATCAAACGTCCATTCGGTGTTCGATATGATCCTTACACTCAGAGTGTGGAAATTCTGAGTAATACAAGAAAAATAATGGCTTTGGTCAGTGAATTGAAGGGGGATCTTTGTATTGTCACCAATGCTCTACGTAAGATCAAAGAAAAAGAGACCGAAGTGACCACAAATTCTCCAGATCAGCCAATTGAACAGACTAACGGTAATTCTGTTGATGAGCCGAAAAGTGACCAAATTTGAATCAAAACACGATTTCTTTGATTCATTTTAATTGGTTCGAATTATTAATCATTCTTGTTGCATTGTTCAAATTGAAAAACTATTCCTTTGATTGTTCTAGCCATTGAAAGATTTAGATATTGTAGAAATTGTAGTTGTTGTGTTTTTTTGCGTAGCTAAATAATTTGAGATGTGGACGAATACTAACATTTAAAAGAATATACCTATCTTATTCAAATTCCAATCGAAAAATTCTGTCAAGCAGTAAATTCTCATCCATTGTCACCTAATTCATGACCAAATCTAAAAAACAGCTATATCATACAGTTAAGTTTAGAATTAAATTCTCTATTTCTTTCCATCGTTTCAATCTTGATTATCCATGAGAATTTCATTCGTGGAAAGTGAGCACTGATTTAAATTTCCTTTTACTAGGTTGAAATGATTTCAGAAGATATTCGAATTATGAATAGACCCAGGTTAGCCTGATATTGATATAAGAATTGATCTTCATCTATATATAATCTGTACATCCGTACAATTCTAAATAATTGTGTTTTCGCGTTAGTAATGCCAACAATGTTTGATAGGTTTGGATTAACAAAGAAAGGTCTCTTTACTAATTACAAAAGCAAATAAATCACAACATTTTCGCAATCAACATTTAGATAATTGTTGCTTTCTTCGGGGTGGAAAGAAAAGATAGTTCGTGCAAGCAAAAAGGGCACAAATTACGACACATGCAATTGTTACACCAACGGCCGAGCCAATGATGATCACCCAGCCATTGGAACCATTTTTCAATCGGCCATCACTTTCAGATGCTCCTGGCCTCAGATTGTTAGCATCATTATTGTGCTTAAGAGATGGTAGCTTGGTGAAATGTGGTCTCCACCAGTATGATGTTGGTGATGTAGGCAGTATGGGTGATGGAGATGAGAATAGGGATGATGCTGAACGAGATCCACCAGAATTTATTTTCTGATTACTGTGATTAGTTATCATCATCCGATCATTGGATATTGTCTCTAATCTATTTGGATTCACTATATTGACAGAATTAGTGTTAGAAAATACAGTATGTGAATCTATCGGTTGACCAGACTGGCTTCCTCGAAGATCATTATTATTAATGGTAAATGAATCTGCTCCATTTTGTCGAACAATTATCGAAGGATTGTTTGATGAAATATTGGTTATCTTGTTCAACAATGTATTTTTATGAAAATCCAAGCCATTGAGATCACTTGGAGATGGAAAAGGCAACGAAAATGATGAGGAATAGGATGACGATGATGATGAACTTGAGGATGATGAGTTAAGTTGCTCTTTGGCGAAACCATTGGATCCTGATTTTTTGGGAAGAAGGACAGTATTAGTGATCAAAAAATATTGAAATATTATTTGATACTTCATATTTGATACTCACCATTGGAAGAGGATTCATTCTTGTCATTATCATTGGAATTATTTGAAGAACAGCATACTTTGAAAATCATCTTCATATGATGTGTGGAACATCTTCCACCCACTTTTTGATTTAAGCCACCGGCTCGCCCGGTTGATGTGGTTATAAAATAATAATCTTGTCCAGGCTTAAATTCAAGTCCACCTGGTTGGGGAGTGAATGATCGAAATGTGATCGTAAAATACTTGGCATAATGCGGTTTATCACAGAGAGCGATTATTCTCGCATTACTGTTGATCACGCGACACGAATCGTATTCTTCTTTTGAAACCTATTCGGGAATACAAAATAAAGGGAATTAATAAATGAGAGAGAGATCAAACAGTTGGATAATGTCATTATGATGGTCATTCTCGGTTATCATTACTTCTTCTGACCGGTAGTAGTGGCCCAATGTTCATGTTTACAAATCGTAATCTACCCAAAATTGAAAGCCCAAGCCCATAAAATTCATCCAAGCTATTCCACCAAAACTTTCAGGCAATTATTATTCGACGTATACCAGATACATGGTCAATCATTCAATTACAGCTATTCTCTATTGGGACTCTATTCTCTTATTCATGATATTTTTCGAAGAATACGCTACTTTTCGATGAAAGATAAATTCATTACTCATGAGATAAAATTTTGCGATTCATCTGTTGATATATACACTCATAGACCACTGATCACATGATACATTCGAACTAGGAAGAGGGAATCTGGTCCTTCTCTCTCTCTCTCTCTCTCTCTCTCTCTCTCTCTCTCTCTCTCTCTCGTTCTCTGGACAGATCACATCAAGTCATCTAATCGAGTCTATCTCATCATTCTCACAATTTAATAATATTATTATCTTCCTGTTGACTATGGATATGACTAGCATTTTATATTGCTAATGAGGACAAAATAACTTTTTCGAAATCATAAAATGTGTGTGTGAATACAAGCCAGCTCATAGGAGGAAGATGTGGGTGTTCAGGGAGAAACAACAAACATTCGAGAGTAGGCTCATGATAGAGAGAGAGAGGGAAGAGATGAGGAAAGAGAAGAGAGAGAAAGAGAGAGAGAGATGAGGAGAGAGAGGAGAGAAAATTTAGGATGAGCAAAAGCTACAGCCTCTTTCAAGTTTGGCCAGGAACTTGATCATTGCTATATTTGGTTAGACACATCTAAGGAGATGTGAATGTGAATGCATTACAAACAGCATCTCTTTTTCAATTTTTGATGTTCCTTTCGGTCTCTCTCTCGGTCTCTTTTTCGAATAAGATTTGATAATTTTTAGATAATATTAATTAGTGAATTCTCATCGTGAATTTCATGATTAGATGATACACATTTTCACCTTTCTGTGACCGGTGTATTTAACGGGTTACTTCCGTGTCCTCGATCGAGAGCTATCAATCGTTTTGTTGAAGCGTGTTTTGATACTCAACTCACATACTTCACTTGGGTCAATCCAGCATAACAAAGGCACATCGAGAAAGTGAATACATTTTAGTTTTCCTTTGGCTAACCTCATATTATTTCGATAAATTGAATAGAAAGATAATAATTGAAGAAAGAAAAAGAAGAACCATGATTACACCACCTTCACCTCCACCAAACGATAAATCGGAATCGTTTTTCGATTATCTCAATACTTTGGGACGTCGAAAGAAGATGAAAGAAGAAAAGGAAGGTAAGTCACTGGTTGGGAATGGAAATTATTTGTGCCGAAATATTTTTTTCCATCATCTCAATCAGATGATTGAAAAATTTTCTCTTTACTCACTGTTTCGTTTATATGTTTGTGATTATAGTTGAAGAGTTGGAAGAGGAAGGTAAAAATGCTATTGATGGGCCAACACTTAATCCTGCCATCGAAAGCGATCCTCATGAATACATACTCAGTAAGTTAATATACTATCTAACTAATTTTTTTCCGTTTCTCACCTCTATCAACATCTTTCACCATTACCAATTGTGGCAGGACATGGCCACAAATCTCAATTAATATTGATGAATATATTCTCTTCTTCTTCTTTTGATTCGATTTTTTTTCTCTCTCTCTCTTTCTCATTTGTCACTTAAGATGAATACGAGGAGCGGTCAATGTTGGAACCTTCCGCTAATGAAAATGCTGGATACAAAGAGCTAACCCAAATACTGTGTAATTGGATTGGTGATGAATTAAGGTGAATCAATGGAGGCAACTTCTTTTTTTTCTTTTCTCTCTTCTCTTTTGATTCTTCCTCTAGTTACCTTAAGAACACAATGAGAACTACATTCTGATTGGAAGAGATTTTTCTTTCCTTTGTTCACCTTATTTTCTTTTTCTTCACAGTGAGGAGAGAATAATAGTGAAAAATTTACAAGAAGATCTGTATGATGGACAAATTCTGGGAAAGTTGGTTGAAAAATTGAGGTAACAAGTTTATCAGCAAATAATTATGGAAGAATGATGAATAATAATGAGAAAATTTCATTCATTTTAGTGGCCAAAAATTGGATGTTATCGAAGTGACCCAAAATGAAGATCTACAAAAATACAAACTGAGAGTTGTTCTAGAAACAGCTAATCGACACTTGGGACTTCAAACTCGCTGGAATAGCATCAAATGGACTGTTGAAGGTATGTTGATAATGTGTGAATTATGATTATACAATCATTTCACTCACTAAATATTTACCGTTAATTTCAGGAATTCATAACAAAAATCCTGTGGAAATAGTTCACCTTTGTGTAGCTTTAATTCGACACTATCGTGCACCAATCAGATTGCCCGAGAATGTTGCCGTGAACGTTGTGGTTGTTCAGGTTATTAATTAATTGAAAATTTAATTGTCCTTTCAACCATTAACTAATCAATTTTTTTCTCTCTCTCTCTCTCTACACACAAATTATTTCAGAAAAGAGAAGGACAACTTCATACCAGAACTGTTAGTGAACAGCTGACCGGTACTTATGATGAACTTGGAATGAGAATTGAGCCACGAGATGCATTTGACACACTGTTTGATCACGCTCCAGACAAATTGCAAATGGTCAAGCGATCATTGGTTAACTTTGTCAATCGACACTTGACTCGAATCAATATTGAATGTTATTCGGGTCCTAGTGGACAAGAGTTGGATCCAAATCAATTTAGTGACGGATTGTTGATAGTTTTTCTCATGGGAATGTTGGAAGGCTACTTTGTACCTCTAGGAAATATCTATACAACATCAACTGATCCACTTGCCGATACACTGACTGGTAAAGAAACTGCTCTCTCACCAGACAATTACATTAACTGTTCACCAATCAACAAACTACATAATGTTAATGTTGCCTTCCAGCTGATGGAGGATGCTGGAATATATGTAAGTGATAATATTTTCTCTCTCTCTCCTTTTTTTATCCCCAATTGATACGAGATCAAAATATTGATTAGTTTGTGTGTATTTCTTTTCGATTTTCTTGATTATTCTTCAGGTTAAACAAAAAGTTCGTGCTGAAGACATTGTGAATGCTGATTTGAAATCAGTTTTGAGAGTTCTTTACACAGTTTTCAACAAATATAAACACGTTTGAAAACATTCTTGCCCAAATGATCAGATAATTTAAATTTAATTTCCATCATTCATGGATGTCCTTCATGGTGGGGCAGTGTTGATTGTGGGGAGGATTCAAATTTGCCCGCAAATCGGATGAATGTTTATCGATTCATCTTTTGGCTGAAGAAAATTGAAAAAAAGTATTGGAAAAAGAAAGAGTCCCAAGAAAGATCAAGCACATCATGATATATAGATTGAATTGAAACCTCTCGTTCAGGATATTGAACTTGGTGAATTAATTTTTCTTCTTCTTCTCTTTTGCTCGGGAAAAAATTTTCTACCAAAAAATTATTGATGCATATTAATAATAACATGCTAAGAAAATTGCACTGCCTACACAATGAATTTGATTGATCGGTCATCAGAAAGGTGAACAAATTATCATATTAGACTTACACTGAGTTGGTCTAACTTGGAAAAAAAATGTAATCATTTTTTATATTCCTTCCTTTTCCTAGGAATTTTTCTTCCAAAAATTCCTTATCCTAATAATCACCATATTTTTTAATAAATAATCAACATGCTAGTAGAAAATTTAAATTTAAATTTTGGAAAAATTTTCCTCTCTAAATCACACCTCAAAAAAAGATGAGAGAATCTTTTAGCAGGCCGATTGTGCAAATGAATGTAAATATGATATAATAAATTGAACAATTCTAGAATACACACAATAATTGATCTTGTATTTAAATACACCGTTTATCACCATACTTTCATTCCTTTTTTCCCATAACCAAACCCAATACCCCACCAGAACTGAATTCGAATACTATCAAGTAATGAAATCAAAATGATATCAACCAGCCAAACCTCAAATTGAAGGTGAACAAATCTTTCTTCCTCTCAACTTCCTCTTCTTCTCTCACAATTCATCGTGTTAACCTTTCCCATTTAACCTGGGAACACAAAATGTCAATCTAAATGTTATTTTTTCACTTGCTCTCTCTCTCTCTTCCTTTACACCGGAAGATGTGGCTTTCAGGGCAAAAAAATAGGCTCGGACTTGCGAACCATCCTAACGGTATATACATACACACAGTGAGTTACATTACGCTTATTATTATCACCAATGATGATGCGATCACAGATAATTGAAGAAGATTCAATTTGAAAGCATCACCATCGATTGAGGCGAAGGGCAATTGGAAGCACAATGTGTCAGGGCCAATTGGCTACCGAGAAGATGGATAACCGAGTGATTACATTGTGTATGTGTGTGTTTGTCTCTTCTCTCTCCTCTTTTCCTCCTCCTTACATCGGTTGTGAGATCAAATGAGTTGAAGGAAAGATGAGAGTTAAGAGAGAGAGAGAGAGAGAGAGAGAGAGAGAGAGAGAGAGAGAGAGAGAGAGAG